>PVIH01005121.1:0-128775 GCA_004025045.1 Sigmodon hispidus | reverse complement strand
TTTTTGGGGAGGTTTTTAATGACAGCTTCAATTTCCTTAAGGGTTATAGGCCTGTTTAGGTAATTAATCTGATCTTCATTTAATTTTGGTAGATGGTACCTGTTCAGAAAGCTGTCCATTTCTTCTAGGTTTTCCATTTTTGTGGAATACAGATTTTCAAAATATGATCTGATAATTCTCTGTATTTCCTGGGGGTCTGTTGTTATGTCCCCCTTTTTCATTTCTAATTTTGTTGATTTGGATACTCTCTCTCTGCTTTTTGATTAGTTTGGATAAGGGCTTATCTATCTTGTTGACTTTCTCAAAGAACCAACTCTTAGATTCATTGATTCTTTGTATTGTTCTTTTTGTTTCAATTGTATTGATTTCAGCTCGAAGTTTGATTATTTCCTGCCATCTACTCCTTCTCAGTGAGTTTGCTTCTAATTGTTCTAAGGTTTTCAGCTGAGCTGTTAGGTCTCTAGTGTGAGATTTCTCTAGGCTTTTCATATAGGCATCTAGCGCTATGAATTTTCCTCTTAAGACTGCTTTCATTGTGTCCCACAAGTTTGGATACATTGTGAATTCATTTTGGTTAAATTCTAGGAAGACTTTGATTTCTTTCTTAATTTCTTCCTTGATCCAGAGGTGGTTCTGCTGAGTGATGTTTAGTTTCCATGAGTTGGTAGGCTTTCTGTGATTTTTGATGTTGTTGAACTCTAACTTTAGACCCTGGTGGTCCGATATGATACAAGGTATTATTTCCATTTTTCTGTATCTGTTGGTATTTGCTTTATGACCAATTATGTCGTCAATTTTAGAGAAAGTTCTATGTGGAGTTGAGAAATATGTATATTCCTTTGCTTTTGGGTGGAAGCTTCTGTAAATATCTATTAAATCCATTTACATCATAACCTCTGTTAGACTCCTTATTTCTCTGTTGAGTCTCTGTCTGGTTGACCTATCCAGGGGTCAAAGTGGGGTATTGAAGTCTCCCACTATTAGGGTGTGAGAATTGATGTGGGATTCGAGCTTTAGCAGTGTTTCTTTTACATAGATAGGTGCCTTTATATTAGGGGCATAAACATTCAGGATTGAAATCTTCTCTTGACTAATTTTTCCTGCAACGAATAAGTAATGACCATCTTGGTCCCTTTTAATTGCTTTTAGCTTAAAGTCTACTTTGTTAGATATTAGGATGGCAACCCCAGCTTGTTTCTTAGGGCCATTTGATTGGAAAATCTTTTCCCAACCCTTTACTCTGAGCCTGTGTCTGTTTTTGTGGTTGAGGTGTGTTTCTTGTATGCAGAAGAAGGATGGCTTCTGTTGTTGTATCCATCTTGTTAGTGTGTGTCTTTTTATAGGTGAGTTGAGTCCATTGATATTAAGGGATATTAGTGATCACTGATATTTCCTGCTATTTTTGTTGGTAGCTTGTATGTATTGCTTTTCTCTGGGCTTTTCTTCTGTGGGATTATTGAATGTTTGTGGTTTCATGGGTGTATCTGGGATCATTAGGTTGGAGTTTTTTCTCTAATGCTTTCTGGAGGGCCAGATTGGTAGATAGGTATTGTTTCATTCTAACTTTGTCATGAAATGTCTTGTTTACTCCATCTATGGTGATTGATAGTTTTGCAGGGTATAGTATTCTAGTTTGGCAGCCATGCTCTTTTAGCGTCTGTATAACTTCTGACCAAGCCCTTCTAGCTTTCATCATTTCCATTGAATAGTCAGGCATTATTCTGATGGGTCTGCCTTTATAAGTAAGTTGGCCCTTTTCTTTTGCAGCTCTTAAAATTTTTTCTTTGTTCTGTATGTTTTGTGGCTTGATTATTATGTGGTGAGCAGACTTTTTTGGGGTCTGTATTTGGTGTTCTGTAAGCATAGCTGGTTGGTATTGTGTAGAAAAATGCAAATAGACCCAAGCATGTCACCCTGCACAAAACTCAAATACAAATGGATCAAAGACCTCAACATAAATCCAGCTACTCAGAAGTTGATAGAAAAGACAGTGGGAAATATCCTCCAATGAATTGGCACAGGCGACCACTTCCTAAACCACCATATAGCACTAGTGGCAGTTTCTCAGAAAACTGGTAATCTCCCCAAGGATCCAGCAGTACCACTTCTGGGTGTATATACTAAAGATGCATATTTGCACTCCAAAGACATTAGCTCAACTATGTTCATAGCAGCACTATTCGTAATAGCAAGGAAACAACCTAGATGTCCCTCAACTGAAGAATGGATTAACAAACTGTGGTACATCTACACAATGGAATACTACCCAGCAGTAAGAACAAATGATATCCTAAAATTTGCAGGCAAATGGATGGATTTGGAGAATATCCTCCTGAGCGAGGTATCTCAAACCCAGAAAGATAAGCACAGGATGTACTCACTCATTAGCGGACTCTAAACAAAAAAAAAGCAAAAAGCAAAGCATGTCCAAGCTGCAAACCACAACCACTGAACAGCTTGGGATTGGAAACACCTTGGCCTGGCACCTTGGATCCCACTCCCTCTAGAGGGACACCTGACTCAGTCTTGATGTTGGGGGGAGGAAACTGGATCTGCCAGGAGTGGATGCTGAACTGAGCAATATTGGGACCTTGGGACCTCTTGCCCTTCCTGGGGAGGAGATGGGGAGATTTGGAGAAGAGAGAGTGACCTGAGGGGGGTGGGAGGGGAAGAGACCTTGAATAAGGTTATACACGGATAGAAAATGTGACTTTATTCATTATAAAAAGAATGCCTGACAAGATTTGGTGAGGCAAGGAGGAACAGAGCAAGGATCTGAGAACAGAAATCTCCACTGCCCTTTTGGATGCTTGGGAACTCCTCTTCTTCCAGTTCTCAACCTAAAGACAAATAGCTTATGAGAAAAGCAGACAAGTAAAGTACCTCCCAGTGTGTGCTTTTCCCCCATCAGTGCTGGGCTTGTTCGCAAAGACTGGGCCCATAAAAAGAAAAGCCTTGAGTGTGTGTAGACGTGCATGCATTGTGATGTGATATATTTTCTCTAGGAAAAACTTTAAGTTTCTGTGGACATTCTAGACCCTGAATTTCCTGTCTACCAGGTATGATTAGCCAACTTTTCATATAGATTCATCTAGTTTTCAGCATATCTGAAACTAGCATTTCAGACACTAGGTTGCTATCTGGTGTATGGAATACATAATCTAAAACCCAGCAATAACAGTTACAACTTTGATTTTATTTTAAAATAGTTTATTATAGGCACTGAAGATGTTCAGTGGTTGAGGTAACATACTGATCTTTCACAGAACTTGAATTCAGATCTCAGCATGTCAGGATGTGGGGGAGCCTCATAATCATCTGTAATGATTTGGTTTGAAAGGGCTTCAGGGGGTTTGATGCCCTTTCTGGCCTCCATGGGTATCTGCAGTTACATGCACAAGCCCTTCCACCCACCCACATACACGTATTTTTTTTTTTAATCTAAAAAATCTACAACAGAGTTGATTAGAACTTGATGTGTTTTTTATTTTAAAATGATTTAATTATATGTATTGGTATTCTGCCTACATGTCTGTCTGTACATCATGTATATACATGGTATCTACATGGTATGTAGATACCGAAAGAGGGTATCAGATATCCTAGAACTGCACTGCAGATGTGAATCATCTGTGCTGGGAATTGAACTTCTGGTTCTCTGAAAGAGAAGCCAGTGCTCTTCACAGTTGAGCCATCTCTCCAGTTCCTTGTTTTATTTTGTGTGTGTGTGTGTGTGTGTGTGTGTAGCATTTAAAGAGACTCTGGAACATCCCATCCAGTACACTGGGAAAGGAGTGGGCTTAATGGAAACGTCTCTTCTCACTCACTGGCAGATTAGTTTGGTGTGGATGTGTAACAGCATGGTGTGTGATCAATTTACCAAGCTCAGTGGAGGTTTCTAGGAATAAGGCTAGCAAGAATTCTATGCTAAATGTGTTTTAAAGCAACTGTATATTTCGGCAGTTTTCCCAGTTTCTAAAGAAATATGAGAAAGATGTGTTTTATTTAAGATGTAGTTTGGTGCTTTTAAAGTAAACTAGGTATCACCAGCCTCCCAAAGCTGGCCTGTGTGCCTGCACCACACTGTTGTTTGCTCTCAGTTTTGAGTGGTTTAATCTAAACACATTAAGGCCCTGCCCTGCTCTCTGCATGGAGGGCATCTGGGTTTGGAAAGGAAAGCAGAACTCTTGTACAAGGAGGCAGTGTTTGCATTCAAAGGGAAAGTATGCAGAGAGTCTCCTAATGGGTCTAAGTATGCTGAAGGACATTTGGCATTTAGAGATTTGGGAGATTCATGAATTTTAAGTTTTAAAATAAAAACAATAAAAATAATTGTTTTGAAAAATCTAAGAGAACAACAACCCAGTTCATTGGAGTTTGGTACAGGTTTCATATTTTTTAATTTTAAAAATTATTTAATTGTTTTATATATATGAGTATTTTGCCTACATGTCTGATATGTGCATTATGTGTATGCCTGGTATCTACAGAAGCCAGAAGAGGGTGTCAAGATCCCTTAGAACTGCATAATGGATGGTTGTGAGGCACCATGTGGGTGCTGGGAATTGAACCCTTGGTCCTCTGGAAGAACATCCTATTATCATTGTTTAATATTGCTTCTTTGCAAAAGTTTTAAAATTGACCATGTTCTCATGTCTGTGGTCTTACTAACATAATTTTTAGAGAGTATTTGTGTAGCTGTGGTCATTTTTAATGAGAAATATCTCCCATGATCTTAGGCATTCGAATACTTGCTTTTGAGCTGGTGTGCTGTTGGGAGGTTTAGCTGGTGCAGTCTTGTTGGAGGAAGTACATCATTGGAGCGCTTGAACCTTTGTGCTTTTAGTTTCCTGTTCTTGTTGTTACTCCTGCTGCTTGCTGTTATAGTTCCCCACCAGGATGCAGCCATGGTTCCCCACCAGGATGCAGCAATGGTTCCTCACTAGGATGCAGCCATGGTTCCCCACCAGGATGCAGCAATGGTTCCTCACCAGGATGCAGCCATGGTTCTCACCAGGATGGACTCTTATCTCTCTGGAACTATAAGCCAAAATAAAGCCAGAAGACCTTGATGTTTGATCATAGAAACAGAAGAATAATCACATGAATTGCTATAGCTAGGAAAAAGAGAATGTTAGCCTGTGTAAACAATGTCCCCCAAAGTCACGTTTATGAAGATAGAAAAATCTCTTTTTGGAGACAAAATAAAACAAAAGGCTGATTTATATGGGCAGTTTGTCTCCTTGGTTAGAATTAGGGGGAGTTGTGAAAAGATCTGTTTTGATCCCTTTTTCTGTGAGCTTTAACTAGTCTCCAAGTATCAGCAAGAACAGAAAGGCATTCTTGTTCAGCATGGGACAGTATTGCCTTCATCATGGACAGCCATGTGCTGGAACTCCCTCCCTCTGACAACAGGAAAGACACTGGCCACTCTCCATAACCACGGCTAATGGTGGAGGAAGAGGCCATGTTTGGCCAGTGTAGTTATTACAAGACAATATTTTCCTTGTTAGTATTGTAGGTTTTATTGTCAATTTGATACAACCTGGGAAAGGGGGACTTCCATTGAAGAATTGTCTCAATCAGATTGGCTTGTGGCCATGTCTTGATTGATGTGGAAAGGCCCATCCCACTGTGGCATCACTGTCCATAGGTAGGTGAGCCTGGGCTATATTAAAAAAAAACTGGCTAAATGTGAGCCAGAGATCCAGGCAATAAGCAGAACTCCTCCATGGGTTCTGTTTTGGTTTCTGGCTTGACTCTAAGCCAGGGATGGATTGTGACATGGAAGTATAACCAAATAAACTCTTTCCTTCCCAAGTTGCTTTTAGTCATGGTGTTCGTTAAAGCAGTAGAAAGCAAATGGGAACAAGTACTAATAATTTTAATTGCTTCAAATCTTCCCTTCAATAATTCTCTCCTTTGGTTCCAGTCCTGACCCCCAGGACATTGAATAGTAACTCTACTGTGTCCTGGACAGAATCCCTCAAAAGTTTGCAAAGCACTTTCATATTCTCCCAATAGTGTCTCTGGCTGGCAGGAACCCCAGCTTCAAAGTGTGGGTTTGAGGGTTGTTACCATGAAAATTCTCCTAATTGAGCCCCTAGTGTTAGCATGTGGTGCCCCTAATTGAACAGAATGCTGCATTGATTCTGCTCAATGCAGGAGGACAGGCCATTGCTATTAGCTGCCCAGTAGCTGCCCAGACTGAGCTATGTCCTTGCAAGACAGCCTCAGATCAGGGAGGCGACAATGACCTGTCTTCCTGTAGCTTCCTGGGCAGCTACAGCATGTCTAATGACCCAGCCTCGTCCCCTGCATTGAGAATCTCCAGGTCCTTCCCACAGTAGCAATGTTTAGCTGGACCTCTTCCATTCCCTGCCCAGCTGCTGAGGTGCCTTGACCTCCAGCACTGATAATGAAGTTCATCTTAGTATTGAGCTGGCTGACTTCTTCTTGAACCTTAGTTTGTCAGAACTGACCCTCCTAAGCCTGTTTCTGCCACTGGCACATTTGATAAGAACATCTGTGCCCTCACTGAAGCTTCGGCAGCACTGAGCACAACACAGAGTCCACTTGTTGCCTGAAAGGTTCTTCATTCCTAAGATAATTTCCTCTTTGTCTTACCCCAGTATAATAAGAAAATGGGCTAGTAGTTGATTAAATCCGTGGTCTCAATTAGTGGCTTTCTTTATGGTGCCTAGAACAGATTTTAGAGCAACTCTTTTACTTTGCAAATTTGCAATTCATCTTTTCTTTCAAGTTAGGAGATAGCTAGATAGATAATTTCTTTTTTCCTTCCTTTCTTCCTTCCATTCTTTTTTCTCTGTCTTTCTTTTTCTCTGTCTTTCTTTTTTTTAAAACAGGGTCTCACTATATAGTCTTAGCTGGCCTTCAGTAATTCTCCTGCCTCTAACTTGATAGTACTGAGATTAAATCTATTATTGAAAACTACTTGCTAGCAATAATTTAAGGGACTGTGGATGTAGCTCAGGTGGTGGAGTGCCTTTCTTTCTCTAGGTTCTAGATTTGATTTTCATTGTGGCATAAAATTATAAACTGAGTAGGTGATAACACTCTTGTAATCCTAGCATTTGGGAGGAGGGACAAAGGATCAGAAGGACAGGGAAGCCTCAGATATGTAGTGAACCTGAGACTAGCCTGGACTTTATGAGGCCAATAAAACATTTTAAAAGATAAAGTAGAATTATTGGGAATAATTCAGAAAATAATAAAATAAAGGCCTCTTTGCATTTACTACCTCCAGTGAAGCTGAGAGGCTAATGGACATGATGCTGAGGAACGCTTTCAGCCACAGAACTAAACAGCACCCTGTATTGAACACAGCAGTTCATGCTGAGTGAGAAGGTTCCCTCTGGGGACCCCGGCATGACTGCATGATGGTGGTGCAGCTGGATAACCTTGGCTTGAGCATGGTTTCAGACCTGCTGCTTTCTGTGGCTGTTCTTTCTGCCACCTCCCTCCTGGGTGTTCAAAAAAGACAGTGATGATGTGAGATAGTTAACCACAGGTATGTGACCTCGTTCCCCAAGATGGAGTGAACATGTGGCGCTGGTATTTTAATATGGGAGGATTTTTTTTGGGGGGGGGTAGCTCATGGCACAGTTAAGGATATGGAGAATAAAGATGAGCAGGAAGTCAGGCAATGCCAAATACCCTGGACACTGTGGGGAGCCTCATGACTATCACTGTATGTGGTGTTAGGTTTTTTGCACGTGGAGACAGACACACACACACTGCCAGGTGCCACACAAGAGTTTATTTTAGAGAGCTTCTGAGAGGCGAGTACTCGGAGAAGACCCTGCCAAGGAATACCAAAGACTCTGGCCGTCCTCAGCAACAGAACCACAGATTCCGAAATTTCAAATGAAGCTCATTTGGACTCAAGACCTTAGTTTATAGGTAAAGTTACGGAAGACCCATAAGAACACTTAGTCTGAAGTCAGAGCCCAAGTCACGGCTCTACATCTAATAATACTTCCAGTTGCCTCAAGCTCTGGAAGAGCGACAGCCTCTGACCCTCATGAGGACTTTTATGGGGTGGAGAAGGGAAGAGGAGATCAATAACCTTTTACCAAATCCCTCTTCCCAACGGCCCACACCCTCCATTGTCTTCCTTCAGCTCTCTAAGGGCTCCTGTTACTTGGACTAAAAACAAGTGAGTACTATTCTCCTGGATCTCCTCCTTGTAAATTGAAGCCCAAGCAGGTAAAGGGCGTCCCGCCCCCTTTCCCAGCATGCAATGGGAAGCCTAACTAAGCCTGGAGAAGTGTGGAGGCAGCTGGGAGGAACCCAGAGAGGCTTCAGCCCCAGCCCTCCCTCCGCAAGGTGCAGGGTAGAGAGGAGAACTCCACCAGGGCGCGTGGAAGTTAGGAACTATCAGCAGAGGACCTGACGGTGTCCAGAGAAGGGAGAACTGCAAAAGGCAGTCAACAAGAAATAGAATCAAAACCGAGAGCTGGGAAATGCCTCAATGAAAATGAAGGAGAGAAATCCGCAGCCTGCCAGGGATTAAGAGGGGTAAGGAGGGATCAGGGAGGGAATGAGCCTCTGTTTGGGAACCAACAAATCAGGAGCTGAGGCCAAAGGAGTCACTTTGCCTGGTGGTACGTGAGGGTACTTTACAAAGCCCTCTTTCCCAACTACTCCTACATCTTCACATGGCTAGAACTATCTCTTCACAGGTCGGGGTGGGGGGACGTGGGGGGCTCCCACCCCACCTGAAGAGCTTGGCTAACTCTCCATCCCATTCAGGCAGAGCCGGCCTGGCTCGTCCATTCAGAAGCAGCTTCTGCCACCCTTGTCTTTCCCCGCCCCCTTTAGTCTTGCTCTCGTTTTTACACTCTTGATCTACACACCCTTCCCCCACCACCACCTAGGCCTAAGCCAGAAAACAAAACAAAAAACCAAAAACCAAACAAATAAACAAAAAACAGACCTGCTATACAGATGCCAAATTTTGGCTTTCCCAGAGATGTCATCTGGCCAAAGTAAATTAGGGCCACCCCTCCTCCATACTTCAGCATGCAGTCCAGAGTGTGAGAGGAACAGCTGTAGCCACAGACACAGAGCTAAATGAGAAAGGCCTGAGAGTGAAGTTAATCTTGTTAAGAATAATCCTTCCATTTCCTCAGTGATCACTGTGGACGCTAGAGACACCCCAGGTAAGTAATAGGCTCAGGATTCCCCCAGGCAGCAGCATTAAATGTCCTCTTTTATCCATTTGTATTCAAGATACATATGAAGAAGATACTAAGTGTTTAGCTAAAATAAACAACCTGCTCTCGTCAGACTTTTCCAGTGGGGAGACCCAGATAACAGATACATAACTTTGTATCTGCTAAGCACTGAGGAGGGTGAGGCTGGGTAAACAAGGCTTCAGACAGCAGGAAAGAGCCTCTCATATAATGTTATTTTAACAGAGACCTAAATAAAGTAAAGGAAAGAGCTTATGAGGCAGAAAGGTCAGCAAGAGCAAAGGCCCTGAGGTTCCAAGTCCTGGAGTCTGTGAGAAACAGCTAAGAAACTTGCTGCTGCGTCACAGGAGGGTAGGAGGCCAGGTCAGAGATGTGTGGGCACCATCCAAAGGATGCACTGGTGAGTCTCATCTGGAGCAAAAGTAACAAGATGTAGAATTGAAAGGATCATTCTGGTTGTTTTGTTGGAAATAAATCATAATAGGGCAAGGTTAAATTTGGAGAAGCCAGTACATCAGTTCAGACAAGATATGAGGGACATTCTTACAGGGCAGTGTCTGCATGTCACCAAGGTAGCTCCTGTGACTCTGACAGAGAAGGGCTGATGCAGCTGTTTTCAAGTCCACATTGGTGTTCAGCTCTGCTTCTCCCAGATCACAGCAGCTTCAGTTACGGAGCAGAAAACAGCACTTTCTAGAAACCAAACAGGTGGCTGCAGTGATCTGATGTTAGGGTGAACTTAGAACTCAGGACCCTTCATACCATTCTAAAAATGAGATGGATGATATTCAATAATAGAACTTCAGGAGGCATCACCATCCCTGACTTAAAGCACTACTATAGACCTATTGGCATAACTGTATGGTGGCATGTAGAAGAATGCAAATAGATCCATACCTATCACCCTGCACAAAACCCAAATCTAGGTGGATCAAAGACCTCAACATAAATCCAGTTACACTGAACCTGATAGAAAAGAAAGTGTGAAATAGCCTTGAACATATTGGCACAGGAGGCCACTTCCTAAATATAACACCAGTAGCACAGATATAGAGAGCAACAATTAATAAATGGGACCTCTTGAAACTGAGAAGCTTCTGTAAGGCAATGTACACAGTCAACAAGACAAAACCACAGCTTACAAAATGGAAAAATATCTTCACCAACTCCACATCTGACTGAGGGCTGATTTCTAAAATATATGAAGAACTTAAGATACTAGAGATTAAAAAAAAACAGTCCAATTTAAAAATGGATTAAAACAGATCTAAACAGAAATTTCTCAACAGAAGAATCTCAAATGGCTAAAAGACACTTAAAGAATTGCTCCTTTAATCCCAACACAGGGGAAAGACCAGGAGCGGTGACCTGTGCCTGCCTGGGTGTGGTGATCTATGCCTTTAATCCCAGCAGATCTGAGTTTGAGTCCAGCTTGGTTTACAGAGGGAGTTCTAGGCTGCCAGGCAGGCAGTGGTGGTGCTTTGCTTTAATCCCATAACTCTAGAGACAGACATCTTTCTGTTTACACCTTTAACCTTTAATCTTAACCTGAATGTGATACAGCTGGGGGAAGAAGGTATTTAAGGCAGGGGAAGACAGAAGGCAGTAGAAGTGACCAGGATCCCAGGCGCGAGGCTGAGGAAGCTGGAAGACAGCTGGGTCAGATTTGACTGTGGTCTTTCCTCTCTCTGATATTTCAGCCTTTCCCTGATATCTGGCTCCGAGTTTCTTTTAATACAACCAGAATTTGTGTAACAACTTACAATTATGATTTTATTCTTTAATTTTAAATTCATTACATGTGTCAGCTCAACTGAGCTTGGTGGTTTGGAGTTTCTCCTGGGTCTTAAAATTTGGTTAATAAGCCACTAAAGGAAATAGCAGTGTTTTAAGATTGAATTCCAAAAAGAATAAGAAATGCATTTCCAAAATGAAATTTGAGTGGTGTTTTTTTTTATAAATCTCCAGTATCCTTCCATTAGAACCACAGAGTTCTATTGATTTGTTTGAAAATCACCTATGGACTAAACATAACTGAGTTAAGTGTCCTCCCAAGAGCAAAAGCATGGGAAGGAAAGGATTGGAATGAAACATTCTCAGTTTTTCAGTGAGTAGTTCCTCTGTAATTCTGCAGCAGGTGGTCTGGGCTCTGGGCTCCCAGGACTGGGTCTGGTTTAACACTGTTGTCTTGTAGAGCAAAGCAATCAACACTGTCTCTGGCTTGTGTTCATCTCCCTGCGTTGAAGCCTGGCAGTTCTGTACTTCTCTGGTCCTCACTGAGCAGAACTCTGTCCCTAACTCCTCCCTTCATTGTTCTGGGCTTTCCCCAGGGCCTGCAGAACACATCTAACCCCATGTAGGAATGGCAGATCCTCAGATATTTGCAGTGTGACTGTTTACCCAGGAGTCTGCTTTTTTCTGACAAAACAGCTCCAGTTCCTTCAATTGTTCTTCCTGTGACAACATGCCTTTTGCATCTCTCTGACATTTTTGTCATCCTCTAAACATGTGACCAGTCTGTCTGTTTTTAGACTGAAGCATTACCCGGCCCAGGCCTGTCTGACAGGGTAGAACATTGGACTGTACTCATTCCTAGAGGAATTACTAGATCTCTCCAGTTCTAGGCAGGGACAGAATTAGCATTTCATGTCTCTCAAGACTGACTCATGCTAAGCACTGACTAAAATCCTGTCCTGTGTCCAGTTGTTAAAAACATTTTACTGTTGTGACTGATTATTTTGAGACTAAGTGAATATTAGAGACTGCAGGGATGGAGGTAGTGTGGTTTTGTTTGTTTGTTTTTAGATCGCATCTATTTATCCAAAACTGACCTTAAACTCACCACAATCCTCCTGCCTCTGCCTCCTGAGTGTTAGGATTACAAGTATGTGCTGCCATGCCCCTTTGGGGAGTGGAGATCATAATTTTCATTTTCTCACACCTCACCCAGCATGTTTCCCACCATCATGTGAGAGTCATATAAGGGTAAGGTATTTGTGTTCAATGTCTGTGAGTCTTATGCTTTCATGTAATCTGTAAGCTAACCATTTGAAAATGAATCTGAGTGCTCTTAAAAGCCTGCTTCTGAAGACCAGGGATGTGGCTCAGTGGGTGAACGTGTATCTAGAATTCATAAGGCCTTGGGTTGGATCCCCAGCTTCAGAGTAGGAGAGACAGAGTATTGGATCTGCTCTAGCCTTGAGGGAATCACTGCCTTGAATTATTTTTTTACTCACTTTTGCTGTTAGAGAAACAAAGGTCCTTTCAGTTCTCTAGTGACAAATCGGTCACCAGGCATGAAGGTCACAATGACCCTTCGGTTTGTATGCTTATACCTTTTAAATTGATGAGTTTAATGCACAAGTTTGGATAATGGATTGCTTCCTGAACATTAACATACACCTTTAATTTACAGTTACTATTTTTTTTGATAAATGGTTAAATTTTCAGTTTCATTTTAAGTAACATTTCTGTTAAATGAGAACTTTATATTATTCCCTTAAGTGAGTTGCTCTGCTCTCTGATGGCATCTGTCATTTGTCCTCACAGTTTCTATCCCATTCTATGTCCCTCCACTTAGTCCCTACCTGCTGAAGGTTGACTTTTGCTGTTAATTACATTCTATCTGGAGGTAGAAGTCATTCCTACCCCAAAGGCAACTGTGAAGAGGTGCTTTATAAGTCTTGACCTATAAGGAAACCAGCCTTCTTTAAAAATAATAAAAAAAATGATGTTCTGATATTTCTCCTCCAATTTGTGTTGACATTAATTTTGTTGGGTGTTAAATTTGAATAATCCGGATATTTTATACTATAAAAAATGAGTTGTCTTTAAACACGTTTTAATTCAGTAGTTATTAACTTGTTTGAATCATATTACCTTGTGTTGCCTTTAAGAGTCTTTAACAGAGAGAATCGTCTAGAGGTAAACGTCTTTGCCACACCTCTCTGCAGGGAGATGAAGGCATGCTACCCCCACCTGTGGATTTCATGAGGGGAAGCTTTGTGTTAAGTGTCTCAAATACTTGTTGAGTTGAACATACCTGGGAATTTAAGATTACAAACCCCTTATCAAAGGGAATGAATGGAAAACTTTAGAGACATTACCAATCAGGTAGGTATTTGATGACTGTGCAGTAATGTGATGTAGAGAAAAGGATGCTGGGCCTAGCACGTGAGGGTCCAGGTTGGCCACTGGACCTGATCTTTTCAGTGTTCTCCTTTAGAAATAAGGATCATAGTAGTACCTCATGGATATTTTTATAGAATAAAGTGAGAACGTAAGGAAGTACTTTCTAATTGATGTGTGTGTGTGTGTGTGTGCATGGAGGCCAGAAATCAGCATAGGATGTCTTTTTTCAGGATGCTGCTAACCTTGGATTTGGGGTGGACCCTTTGACTGGCTTGGCACTTGCCAAGTAGGCTAGGCTGGCCAGAGTGAGCTTTGTTGTTTTCTAACTTTTCAATGATTTTTGCTCTACAGGGAAGGTTTTGTACAAAATTATTATAATAAAGATATTTCAAATAAAAAATTAAAGTTTAGCAGTTCACTTACACTATAATGTTATAATAGAATAATGGCTTTTATGGCATGTATCAGTAAATTTTCATAATTAAATTAATGTATCAGTTCACATTAACTTTTCTCATGTTCTTATCCCTAAAGCCCTCTCACACAGAGGCTGTATATTTGAATGTTTTGGAAAACAGCAGATCATGTTTTGATCATCTTATAAAAAGGTGATAATTGCCCTTAAAAAAAAAAGCCATAAATATGCTGAGTTTGCATTTTGTCTGTTCTTATAAAAGCTAGCACCCATAAGCCTTTGAAAATCTTTGAGATGGTCATGGTGGCTATAATAGCCCTTCTCTCAGAAAACGGATCCATACACACAGAAACAGTCTTGTTAATGGCTTTTACACATACTGAGACTACCTGAAATCCACTTATAAACTCCATGGCTGTAGATTGCAGAACTCTGCTGTAAACAAATGCACCGTTCTGTTCTCATTGTCCGCTTTGAAAATGTCTTGTTATTGTCCAAACATGTTAGATAGTTTAGGAACTAAAAAGTAAATAGTAAATAACATTGTTATTGATAGAGTGTCATTGACTGTGACCTGCATGGTGGATGAGAACATTAGTGTGTTAAAGGGACATTAGGGTGAGAACGCCCGATGTGTAACTGGTCTAACATAGTCACTCTATAGAGACAGGAGAAACAGGCAGGTTAGTACATGAACTCATGAAGAAGCAGGGACAATTCCTTCCCAACTGATCTGAGACACCATCATTTTTATTATGCATTTTTCACATGTCCACATGTTTGTCTCTGGGCTCTACTCTGGTCCTTGCCACTGTCACACTGTTTACAGGACCCTGTATTATTTTTTATTTTTTGCTTTGGTATGGCAAGGGCTTTTTTCTCTCCTCAACACTCAAATATTATTTCCTGTGCAAATCTTTATTTATTCTTCCAAGAAGAGTTTTGAATAATTTTGTTTGATTTTCTTTGAAAATATTCACTTTGGATTTGAGTGGAAGATATTAAAGTTTTAGATTAATTTGGAGAGATAATCTTGTTTTGTGTGTCATTGCTTCCAGACATTTCAAGGAACTATTTTTTAAATGATTTATTTTTGTTTTCTGTATAGTATTGCTTTGCCTGCATGTGTATCTGTGTGAGGGTGTTGGATTCCCTGGAACAGGGTTACAGATAATTGTGAGATGCCATGTGATGCTGGGAATTGAACCCTGGTCCTCTAGGAGAGTAGCCAGTGCTCTTAACAGCTGAGCCATCTCTCTAGTCCCTCAGTGAACTATTTTTAGTGATGTATATGAGAATTTTGTATGTGGGGCCCAGTGAGTTGACAGAAAGTGCTGACACCCCATCTGCTGTTGCAATTCTAGTGTTGCACTATCAGTTTTATTAGGGCAAGTTAATGTTTTAAGCTGTCAAAAGCAAAGCCTGCAGCTGAGTTCTAATGAAGGTAGGAACGAGGTTTGTAAGGGGCAATTCTGCAAGTGCAGTCTGTCTTTGCCACATGGGAAGTGAGCACCTTTGTAAGAAGAGTGATAGACTTTCAGTGGCCACTGTGGCCCGAGAGACCTCAGTCTCAGCCTGAGTTTGTCACCTGCCACTGATTATTCACACTAGCCGGGCTCTGTCCATTCTTTCAGTAGCTCTGTCCCTGGGATTCCCTACACAGCTCAGTTCAGTTGCTTTTGTCTGAGCCTTTTCCAGAAAGCCAATATTCTCACTCCTCTACCATAAGATTTCCTTTCTCTGCCATCTTCTCCTACCAGCCTGCCTCTGTCTCATCAGCTCCTTTCCTAGCCAGAATCCTAGCTTGTATTTTTGATGTCCTTGTGATTACCAAGTGGGAGATCCCTTATATTCTGGGTATCATTCTTGTTGCTGGAACAGCTAGGTCACCTCTTTTGAGTAGACCTGTGTTCTACCATAGCAAAGTATGGTGTGGTCCTTGAGAGGAAAGCACCATGCATCAGGACCATGCTGCCAGGGGAGGGTTGAACCTGGAAAGGTTGTGGTGAAACTCTTTCCTAAGTGGCAGTTCCTTGTTCCCCTGGCCAAATGAAAGACTAACCTGACAGTTATTTGAAGTCAATGCAGACCAGATATCTTTGTAATCTGTGGAAATCTTTGATCTATTTATACAATCTACTGTGTTTAAGAAAACCACCAACAAACCAGGGCAAGCTGTGCAGAATTTGCAACCCTTCAGCAACCAGGAACACGGCTAAAGCATGCTGTTCTTCGTTTTCAGGAAATGGAAAGCATCCAGGTTTCCTCTCAGGCCACTCAGATGTGTGTCATTGTTCTCATCTCTCCTTCCTGTGCTCTTTCTGAAGCTAGGGTATGGCAGGTTTTCCTTGGCGCATTGCTTTCTGTCAGTTTGACTTCACACACACACACACACACACACACACACACACACACACACACACACACACGCTCACATGCTCACACGCTCACATGCAGACAGCAAAATTCGAAACTGAGCACCAGCATGTTTCCCAAAACACTGTGATTTGTATTTATACTAATTTGTGATTTTAGATTCCTTTTTTGAGAGTGTGATTGCAAGCCAATATGAAAAGACAGCATTTTTATTTCAAAATATTTTAAGATAAAATAATGATATAGTCACTGGAAGAAGGAGCCCCATTTAGCTGTGCTTTTGCTTCTCCCTAACTTAATTTCTACAGTGCCATGCTGCTGCAAGGGACTGGCAGGCTGACACTGGTGTCTAGGAGCCTTACGCTGACTCTTCCCTGCTCCCTTCTCATTCATCTCAGGATGAGAAACTGGTTTACTTTTGTTAGGCACAAACACATCAAGTAAGCTCTGGGACTCTCTAGAGTAGATGATTATTCCTCTCCTTGCGTTCATCTCCCTGCCACTCCAGTATCCAGGGCAGAATACATCCTCTCCTGGAGATAGATGCCTTTTTCTACTTTAGGCAGGAAGCATCCTGAATCCTTTAAGGCCTGCAGGATCCTGAAATGATCTGGCAGGCATAGCTGTCAGCCTCCCACCCCCACACACCCAAAGCCTTCTGTACCAAGACCACTAGCCTGCTGTCTCATTCCTTTAAAGAAGTGCTTCCTCTTGGGAGCAAGATACTGTGTAAGGCTTTGTACTAGCAGAAACTCTTTGTGCAAAGGATCAGACCAACCCAGATGAGAAAGAGAGAAAGATGAGATGGAATCAATGCTGTTGGCATATGAGTGAGCATTCTTGTTTATCTGAAACATGTTTGTGAATATTTATGCTTTATGCAGAATACAGTGGTGTAGCACATGCCAGGGCCTGAGCTAAGCATAAGCATCACAGACCTTTATATTTATAGTGGTATTTAACACACAAGGCAACATTCTCATGCACAGTGATGTTTGGAGACTAAGAATTCAAGGTACTGAAAAATTACACTCATATATCCAGCAAATTAATGAAATGATTTGTTTCTATTTCTTGATCTTTTTTGACTTTTAGAATTATGCAGGGCACTCCTGGCTCCCATGCTAGGCCCATTAGGAAAGCGTTCCTGGGATAAGGTTGTTGGGAGGAGGCTTTGTGACATTTGAGCTCACTCACATGAAGTGCATATGACAAGTGTCAGTGTTGTGAGTCTGGCCCTTTCCCTGTGGTTTCTCAGAGCCAGGACAAGGAAGTGTACTGATGCCCAGACTTACTTGTTTTTCAGGGACAGAGGATAGTCTATGCAAAATTTGGCAAAAATGTTTATCTTCCCGAAGATGCTGAGTTTTACTTTATTTATGATGGGTCGCATCAGAGACATGTGGTGATTGCTGAGCGCATCGAGGATAATGTTCTCCAGTCCAGCATTCCAGGTAAGGAGGCCTCTGAGTGGTGAGGGCAGGGGACATCTGTGTGTTCCCTTCAGTGCTATCTGCCAAGAGGAGTATCACAAGGGAAACAAAGACACCGCTTGCCAAGGTCAGGAGTTCACGTGGATATATGTGCATGCTATGGAGGACACTTGCCCCATGTCACCAACTCTTGGGGTCCCTCCAGTAGTGTCTGCCTTGACTTAGCCTTCACAAGCTCAGCCCACTAGCTGCCCCAGTCCTCAAAGTTTGGTGTCCTTATGTGCAGCCCATGGAGGATGTGCCCTAGTCCCAGCCCGATGCCTGAGTTGACTCTGGACAAGGTGACATGACAGACCATGTCTTCATTCTCCTTCCTCATTCTTCTGTGGTCAGCCTGGCAGCCCCAGGAACCAATATATAACAAAAAAACTCCAAATGTTTGGCAGTGGTGCACATGCCTTTAATCCTAGCACTTGGTAGGAGGGCGGGGGTGAATCTCTGAGTGTAAGGTTAGCCTGGTCTACAGAGGGCCATGACTACAGAGAAACCCTGTCTCGAGAATCAATCAATCAGTCAGTCAATCAAACAAGCAAACAAACAAAAGCACTGCTGTGTTTGTCAGTGGCCTTGTCATTCTCCTGTTGGTTCCTTTTACTCTGGAAATACATTGACACCCTTTTCTATTCCCAGTTTCCTTATGTTTTCTCTTTTAATGAGCAATCTATAGAGAAAGAATAAAAATAACAAAGATGTCCCTTCTGATAGAAATCTTTTTTTTTCTTGTTTACATGGAAGGACCAACCTCACTGCCTTCCAGTGTGTGAACATAAGCCTTTCTCCCTGTTTAATGACCTAAAGTGAGGGTCCTTGTCTTCATCTTGACATGTTTTATGGGAGTGAGTGACAATATATTTCTTACCCTAAACTTCCCTGGCTATAGATTTACTGAGCTCACCATTGAGTGTTGGGAATTGGTTAGATTCACCAGTAAGTAGCCTATCAAATGATGGAAATTATGTTCTGCAGTTTATACTAGTTAGGTGCAGTCTAATGGTAGTGTCTTGAGAGTCATTGTGAAGGTAGCAATCCATCTCTTTTAGTGAACCTGGTGCTCTTGGGTCTTTGGAATTCTGGCAGTGTAGCCTTCGAGGGAAGCTTGGAGAGTCAGGCATGCAGGGCAGGAGGATGCAGACGTATGAGCATCTGCCAGTGACTACAAGGGCATCATGCTCAGGGAGCTCAGTGACTCTTCTCGGTCCAGCCATAACACCGCGTCAGGGGTTTGGAGGCTGTTGACACTTGGGAATTTTACCAAAGACAAAAAAGGCTGGCCAGAAGTTCACCAACCTTAGCAGAATGGGAAAACAAGGCAAATAGAAGGAGTATAAGAAAAGCTGAGGCAGGGTGACCAGCCATGCTGTAAACACAGTGAGAACATCCACAAGACACAGGAGCCATTTCTGGAGGGGGCCCTGGGGAACTCCTGATTTTTGTTGAATGTGTTCATCTACACAAACTCTAGTTAATATTTTTCATCCCATATTCAAAGCAGCTCTGTGGAATTGGGGTGCACATCTATAAGTTTCTGATACAGTTTTAAAACCCTATTTCTTCAATAAATGGCTAAGGATGTGTGATCAGATCCTATTTGTAGCAGAACGTAGAGAGTGAAGACCCTTCAGATCAGATGGCAGATCCAGGTGTTCGGCAGAAGTAAAAGTGTGGCAAAGGACTATAGTTGGTGGAACCCTGAAGTCCTCAGAGCTCCTAAGGGACCATTTAAACCCCAGAGTCACACACACACACACACACACACAAAGATGATATCAGCTCATGAGTGGCTCCCAGAATGGTGGCATTAAGAGATGACACCCTACTTTCTACCTGTCCCTGGTGAGTGCTGCCTACCCAGGGCTACTGTAACTCCTTCAGACATGAGCTGAATGGTTCATTATCTTGTTATCCAGGCCATTGGCTCCAGGAGACGGTGACGATGTCTGTGTGCCTCTGCTCGGAAGGGTACTCCCCAGTGACCATGGGCTCTGGCTCAGTGACCTATGTGGACAACATGGCCTGCAGACTGGTTCGTCTGTTGGTCACTCAGGCTGACCGACTCACAGCCTGTAGTCACCAGACACTGCTGACCCCATTTGCCCTGACAGCGGAAGCACTGCCTGCCTTGGATGAAGAGCTGGTGCTGGCTCTGAGTCAACTGGAGCTGCCTTTGGGCTGGACAGTCCTGGGAAATTCCTCACTTGAAGGTAGGTCTGCATGTAAAATGTGCCTTACAGTTTCCTGTCTGTTTCTCTGGGTAGATTTTTCTTCCCAGCATTTAGCTAAACCTTTATCCCTGATGTGGCTGTGTTCTCTGAAGCCTTCGGCCATTCGTCTCTTAGCTGGCTCATATTTCTAGGCCCCAGGGAGTTTGAGGGGGGTGCCATTTAAGGGCTTTTCCAGTGGTGGCAGTGGTGTTCTTTATGGCTGGACTTTGAGCCTGTGGCTTTGGACTATGATTGAGCCTTTGGCTAGTTTGTTACCATGAGAAGAAGACATTGTTACCATTATCCAAATAGGAAAGAAGGACAAAAGAGCTCTGTGAAGTACTGGAAGAGATGCAGCCTGAAGGAAAGGTAATGGACAAGCTGACATCTTGAGCAATGTAGAAATCAGAGCAGGGAGATAAACAGCTGTGGGAAGAGCTGGCGAGGCTTGAAGTACTAAATTTGATTTCCAGTGCCCACATTTAAAAAGTGGCATTTGTAACTCCACACTGGTAAAATGGGACTCCCTGGTCAGCCAGTCTAGCCAAGGTGATAAGTTCTAGTTCCAACTGGAGACACTGTCTTAAAAAAAAAAAAATCAGCATGGGTGACTATGAGAAGCAAAACTTTGGCCTCTCCATGCACCCACAATGTGCCAATCTGTACCTGTGTGCACACTAGTGCACACACACAAACTGGCAGACACTTATAAGCACCTGCACACAGGAACAAGAGCACAAGCATACATGTCCCTAGGGCATTTATAGATTTTTTTAAAGTCTTAATTGAGGGATAGGTTAAGGTCACTCAGTCTGAAGCCAGCCCGGTCTCAACACAGTGAATTCCAAGTTAGCTAGGGCAAGGTACAAAGACCCCCATCTCAAAAGTGTTTTTAAATTGACAAACATTTGTATTTATTTATGGGGTATGCTGTGATGATTATATATATGTAATAATATATGTTGACCAAACTACAATGATTATCATTTTCACTTCCTTGAATATGTGTAATTTCTTTGTATTACACTTGCACTAACTTTTAGAGTTCCTAAGGGTGGGTGGATTCTTGTCTCCAGTGCTAAGATGTTTGTAGAGCTATAGAAGTCACATATAAGCCCTCTTGGGGATGAAGGCAAACTGTCTAATAAATGTTTCTTTTTAAAAAGTTGCTTTCATTTATTCTTTTAGACTGTGTGTGTGTGTGTGGGGGGGTTGTGCACCAGTGCACATGTAGATGTAGCTAGAAGTTTCTCTCGCTTCCCACCCACAGGTCCTAAAGCTGCTTAGCCCCAAATAATCACACAAAGGCCTTATATTAATTACAAGCTGTTTGGCTCATGGTTTACCTGTGTTTCATTACATCTTTCTCTCTAGGGCGGCAGCTTGAAGCATCTCCTTCTGTCTCTACCCTCTTTCCCTTTATCTGTGCTCAGATTTCTCACCTGCTTCTAAGATGCCCTGCCATAGGCCAGAACAGTTCATTTATTAATCACCGGTATTCACAGTATACAGAAAGCTGTCCCAGTTCTTGTAGAGGTCAGAGGGCAACTTTCAAGAGTCATTTCCTTCCTTCTATTATGCGGATCCCGCAGATTGAACCCAGGTTTGACAGTGGACACCCTCACCTACTGCACCATCTCACCAGCCTCCAGTTGATGTTTGCTAAGGAGGATTACAAATGGTGTAATTTTGTTGGAAATCCAGAAATGTTTTTTTGCACACAGCATACATTACAAATGTGCTGTTTTCCTCTCATGACTTTAGCTTTATGATTGGGTAATGCCACTTCGAAGAGTTTGATTCCTGATAAATTCTGTACGTGACTTACAGGTAAATTTAAAAGTGATCATGAGTGAGACTGAGTGTACAATTTACATAATGGGTATGGGTTTTATAAACAGGGTACTGAGGTTGTTATTCACAACCAGAAAAGATATTTATTTCTGCATTTCATCATAATTATCCTAAACCTTCTTAGGGCACTTCTGAATGTTTCTGATATTTTTAAGATCTTAGATAAGAGGAAGTCATGAGCATCACTCAAAGCTAAGCCTACACATGAACATACTTAAGTCACGGGCACCTGAAGAGCAATTTGTAGTGCATACTTGCTACTTTTAGTTTTCTGAGTCAAAATTCAGAATTTAAGATTTTCTAACATCTGTTGATTTGTAATAGTATGTATATATGATTTTCTATTTTGGTATGTATTTCTGATATATATACATAATAAATAAGTTCAGAGAACTGTGGTTTCCAAATGTCTTGCTGCTATTTTCAAGGCTGTCTAGAGATCCATTTTTGGATAAAAGAAAAATAGAGGCAGTTCCCTTTTCTTTTGAGAGTGAGATATTGTACCACATGGAAAAATAGTTCCTGATGTCATAGATGTTAAGAAAAGTACCCTCAAGTCTGGTTATGTACTCACCTTGGGAAATTTTGTCTATGGAACCTGCACAAATTACTTTATATTTAAGTTGGTTTTTTTCACAGATGAATCATATTTCATTTATTTATCATTAGTTCCCTAACTGGTACAAACAATGAGTGTGTTTCACTAGGGTTGTTCTTGTTTGTTCTTTGACTCCACTAGTCTCTCCAAGTCCCTGACTCCAGAACTGGTCTCCTTCCCCCCAGTGACCACTGTCTCTGTGTCACAATGTTCTCTTGCCTCTTGGTCTTCTTTCCCAACCCCGCCCCCATTGGTTCTGTCCCGAGGAGTCTCCTTCCTGGTCTCTTGCCCTTTACCAGTATAATTATGACGTAAGAACTGGGTTGAGGGTTGGGCCTGTGAGAATTTGTATTGTATTCCTGGTGGGAACATCAGTCATAAGCAGAATCCAGTTTCCTTCCTAGTAATTGTGTTTTAAACTTACTTATTTTAAAGCTGAAGAAACATAAAAATATCCTTATTACTGAGTACAATGTAGTGTTTTGATAGGTGTGTATATTATGTAATGTTTAAATCTGGTTAAATATACTTAATCTCAAGTGCTCATAATTTTTTTATGTTTAAAGCTTTTAAACATTGTAGCTTTTTGAAATGCATAGTGGCTGTTACACAAGAACCCTTTGCTCCACTGTTGCTGTAACACAAGACCTGCTGATCAGCATTTCCCTTATCTCCCTCCTTAGCTTCTGGTGACTATTTAATTCTCTGTTTCTATGGCAATACTTTTTGATTGCCCACAAGTAGGCGAGATCATGTGGTACTGGTTTGTCTGTGTCTGGTTTATTTTCTGCAGCACAGTGATCTCCAGTTCTAGCTATGTTGCCATAGATGACAGGGTTTCATTTTTTATGAATGAATAGAATTTCATTTTGTGTATGATCACGTAGCTTTTCTGCAGTCATCACTTGTTGCATACTTTTTAGCTACTATGACCGGGGCTGCCAGGAGTATAAGAATGCAGGTGCTTCCCTAGCAGTCTGGTTTTATTTCCTGTGTGTTCTTTATTTCCTTTATTTCATATAGTTGTTCTGCTTAGGATATTTAAAAGACCCTACAATCTTATCTATTTTAGTACTCATCAGAAACATTTAAAAACTTCCCTGTTCATCCTTGAAAATTTTTACCCATTTTTTCGTGATTTCTTTAGGTATAAAATTATTTTACCAGAGCAGTATTAGTTAACTTTAATAATAGCTTTGTTGTCTGAAGAGTCTGACTCAAGGCCTACCATGAAACATTACTGTGTTCCTCTGTATTTTGTATATTTATGTTTTTTTTTCTTTTTACTTCTAATGGTTATCAGGGAGAGATGGTGAATGAAACAGGTCCCTTACAAAACCAGGGTCTTTTCTTCTGTATCTTACACATGCCCAGTTCTAACACGTGCAAGAGAAGGAAGTGCCCCAGGTTTTATTTAATTTCAGGCCTTCCATTAAACTGCACTTCTGTTTCATAAAATTAAACCATTTCTTCTGTGCACTAGCTTTTATGGTAGAAGCTTTCATGGGCCCCTGAACTCTTTGGTTGCAGTAAGACACTGACTGAAGGAAGAGAATTACCCAAGAGGATGTCACAGTTCATCTGCTCTGTTTTGAGTTTCTTGCCTGTTTGTGTTTTGACAGAAATGTTTTTTTTGCAGAGATTGGCATAATGTAGACAATTAGGTTAACTGGGATAAAATTTTCTAATGTCTTACTGATTGGTGCTCAGATGACATTTGAATTCAAATCTCTCTTCCTGCTCATCCAAATGGCTTCCCTGCATTTCTGTTCCCTGAAGCCTGACAGGGATGGCTGGTAAGGCAGGCGTCACCAGGGGAAGGCTGCCATGTGGCCACCTCAATCCTAATGGCACTAGCTTTGTGAACACAGTTACTTCTTTGCCAGCCTACTGAGAGATACATCTTGTCCTGTGCATGCCTTCTAACGAGAGAGAGAGAGAGAGAGAGAGAGAGAGAGAGAGAGAGAGAGAGAGAGAGAGAGAGGAGATCCTTTTATAAAGGTCACCTAAATAGTATTTTCATATATATTAATACATGTACACTAATATGTAGCAAATTGGCAGATTGAAGATTTTGTTTCCTAAGGTGTCTATGGCTGTGATGAAATACCATGACCAAAAGAAAGTTGAGGAAGAAAGGATTTATTTGGCTTACACTTTCTCATTGTAGTGTATCATTGAAGGAAGTCAGAATAGAAACTCAAACAGAGCAGGAACCTGGAGCTAATGCAGAAGCCTTGGAGCAATACTGCTCCTGGCTTGTTCACATGGCTTGATCAGCTTCCTATCTTAAGGAACCCTGAACCACCAGCCCAGGGACAGAACTACCCACCTAGGGCTGGGCCCTTTCCCATCAATCTAAGTAAGAAAATACCCTGCAGCCAGGTCTTAGGGAGGCAGTTTTGTTTTTCCCTCAATTACGTTCTTTTCCTTCAGATAATTCTAGCTTGTGTAAAATTGGTGTAAAACTATCCAGCACATAAGGGCTAATTATTATTGTGAAGAGCGGATTTGGATTTCTCTGTGGATGGACCATGGGACACTTACTTGAGGGTCTTCTAGGCAGATGCTCTTCTATCCCTAATGGAGTGCATGGGGTCTTTTAGCCCCCACCAAAACATTCAACATGTAGTTAAATCTGCAGTAGGAAATAGTAAATCTTTCACAAAACAGAGTTTGATGTTTATGAAGTTGAAAGAGATCAATTTTCTTCCGGCTTTCATAAGTTATTTTACCCACAGAGGGAATTCAGAAGATAAGCCAATTGGTCTTTTAATGTTTCTTCAGACCAGCTTTAGGTTTAAGCTTAGTCTATATTTGCTGCATGGAGATCCGTCATCAGAGGGCTGGTTGGTGGTACAGGTGGGACCCAGTGCCAATAGGTTAGAGAACAGCATCTCTCACTTATTGCCTAGATCACAAGAATGGCTTCTGTAGCTGACTATGCCCGCTTAGATTTCAGTGTGAACCTAGGAGTTAGAGGTGTGAGTTACCAGCCGCAGAGCACATACACTCGAGGACAAGCCTGAGCAGTGTCGTGTCTGTATGAAAAATGGTTGCAGCATGATAAACAGGAACCTGGAGGGAGAACAGTGAACGCTGCAGTGAAGCACACAAGCAAACGTACAGGACAGGGAAGTGACACCATGTTATCACAGTGGAGATGGGCAGTGAGCATGGCTGAGCTCTGCCAAATAGGCTCTTTATAAGTAAACATTCTCTGTGCATTGCAGAGGGCGTGCAGAGTCCACAGGGCTTCAGGAAAGTTTGTAAGATTAGGAGTTCTTCAGTAGCTGTGAAACTGTCTTGCTCATCAATGTTTGCACATGGGCATCTTGCTCCATGCCACACAGACCCATCACCCTTCTGCTAGGCAGCAAGGGAAAGGGTGTATATGGGCTAACAGTGTTTGCAGAGAAACTGTGTGCTATATTTGCATGGGTAAGAGATCTGTAACCTACAGGAGGTCGGATCTGTTAGGTGGAGTGCTGTTCCCCCTTATCCTGAAAACCAGTGTTCTAGCTGTGGATGCAGGAGGGAAGGAGGGGCTCAGTACAGGCGCTTTTCGATAGGTCTGAGTGAGTATGGAGGACATGCTGGGTCGGGAGGCTCACTTGCTGGACTGCAGGCCACAGGGCCTGTCTGTTTTGTCGTCCTACCCAGAGCTTTGTCCTGGACAACAAGTTTCAAATGGCAGGGGCTGAAATACCAGTGGGTAGGATGCCCATACAAAGCAGATTTAGTTCAACATACAAATTCCTCTGCTTATTTTCCTTCTGAGTTTTCAAATTAGTGCATTGTGGGAAACAACTGAGCCTGGTGGCTTGTTTCTTTAGAAGCTTTTTTAAAAAGAAGCAGTTGAGTATATATTCAGTATTGTTTTCTAGCCTTCTGTTGCTTCTGATATTTTCTATGGGACAATCATTTCTACACCTTCTTTTCTGACACATTAAGCTGGTATTCTATCCCTTTGGTTGCTAAGGTATCTCTCAGGGTAAATACTAATGATGGGGGACAGTGTTCTTTGGAATTATGCCTATGGTAAATTGATACAATTATTTCACACTGCTTAGGTTTGCATGTAGGAAGATTTAAATCCTTGATTTAAATATATTTCATTGTTTTTTAAGCCTGTTTTAGGTTTTTAAGGAATGCTTGGCAGTAAGACTTGACCTTCAGGGAAAGAATACTGTCCCTCAGACAGTTTGGATTTGCTTTGCAGCTTAAGTTGGTGCCTCTTATTGGGCACCTTCTCTTTTTTAGAAACTGTGCTTTCAAGAAAAAGAAACGTCACAAATTCTTCTTTAAAAACTAGCTTCCTCATGGGAGACTTGGCTCAGTGGTTAGAGCACTGGCTGTTCTTGCAGAAGACCTGGGTTTGATTCCTAGCACCCACACAGTGACTTACCACTACTTGTAAAATTCCAGGGTATCTGACATTCTCTTCTGACCACCACAGGGACCAGGCACACACCTGGTACAGGTACATAGTGCAGGCCCACACTCATACATGTAAAGTAGATAAGTATTTTAGAAATTTTGCTTTTGTCTAGCAACAGTGGATCTTTGGCTTGGAGTAGAATTCCACTGGTGTTCCCTTGTCTGGGAAATAGTACACAAGGGTGTATTGGGGTCCCTTTCTCTCCCAATTATAATTTCAGGAGAGGAGATAATAAAGCGGGAAGCTTTTATTTTTGAATGCTCTACCCTGGTGTGTTTTCCACAGGACCAGAGTCCTGGAAGGCCTTGCCTTGAAGTTCACCTCTGTTAACCAACTCCTACCCCTGCGCCCATTGCCCTTGGACTCCTCCAAACACACAGGATGCTCATGGCAGGTTTTGATTGCACATGTGTGACTAGAATTGAACTTGAAAATGACATCAGCCAAGGAATTGTTTTATGGTTATTTTTTTCACTGAAAAAGAAGGTGAAAAGTTTTAATTTTCTTACATTTCTTAATAGGATTTGGATGATGGTGACTGTTCTCATGGTGTTTTATTTTAAAAAAATAAATGACACATGAGTTTTAAAACTACCAGGCTTTGATAGTTAAAAGCACAGTGGTTGAAGGAAGTGAATGGGGGACACTGGGAAGTGGGTGGAGCAGAATCCACAGTGACATGAACTCTTGGGGAGATGAGCAGCTGTGTGCTCTGCTCAAGTCCCTTTTATTTGGTCCTAGTGACTTTTGCAAAGCCTTTTGTTGATTCAAATAGGAAATGTGGTATGTCATGAACCAGTATCAAGCCGTATAGCTATAGACTTAAAAAGAGGTCTGGAGAGATGGCTCAGAAGTTTAGAGCACTGGCTGCTCTTCCAGAGGACCCTGGTTCAGTTCCCAACATGCACATGGTAGCTCACAACTGCCTTCAACTTCAGTCTAAGGAAGTCTAACATCCTGAGTACCAGGAACACAGTGCTGTGCAGACATACATACAGGCCAAACATTCCTGGATATAAAATAAAGCGAATCTTTTAAATAAAAGTTTTTTAAAAAATAAAACTGAAACAGGCTTTTGTAATCTCACCCTGTGTTTCTACGTATCTGTTCTCCCTGGCCACTCCCATAATTACAGTTGCTTTGCCACAGGAATGTGTGAATTTCTCGTGTGTGTGTGTGTGTGTGTGTGTGTGTGTGTGTGTGTGTGTGTGTGTGTTCACATGCATGCGCACACGCGAATGTGAATGCATGTATGTATGACTGGGCATCAGCCTGGTCCCTCAGAGTTTGTACAGCTCTATTTTATCTATTTATTCATTTTCTCTCACTTATTTCTCCCTTCCACCTTCAATTGCTTGCTTTCCTGTGGGGTCTACTTTTCTGTGTCCTCTTTTGAAATACCTATTTTTGACTTCTTATTGTTTTACAGATTTTTTTCTTCTCTGTAATTCTCACTTTCCCACCTGTAATTTATAGTAGGAGATACAAACATGAATAATATTAAATAAATCCATCCCTGATTCTGTAATAATGGAATTTTCAATGTTTGTATAAATCTGCTTCTCTTTGAAATGTTAACCTTTGTTATTTTCCTGTTCTTGGCTTTAATACATTTTTCTTTGTAAGTACACTGCAGTTTAGACCACTTCAAGCCTTTGTATTCTGGGAGGGATAATGACTAAAAACTAGCTAAAGTTTTGGAGAAAGAATAGGGGTCTCAGTCTTTGGTGCTTTCATTGCTTCCTGAGTGACCTTGTGTGACCTTGAGTGTTAGGAATGAGTTGGCGGACATATTATCATCAACATCTCAGAGACCTCAGTAGCATGAATAAACATGGCATGGTAGTTTGTTTTCCAAATAAGATAAAAAACTTTGTTGAGATATATTTTACATTTCATAAAACTTTGCCATTTATACATACTTTCATGAGTTCTGGCAGGTTTCCATTTCTTTTTTAGAGATTTTTGTTTTTGTTTTTTAACATTTTTATTAGTTCTTTGAGAATTTCATACAATGTATTTGATCATATTCACCCCTGCCCCAACCCTGTGCACTCCCACCTCCTCCTCACCCTGCTTTACTTCATGCCCTTGGTTTATTTTCTTGCCCACCAAGTTCAATTTGTGTTATCCAAACACTCTGGGTGTGTGGTCATCTTCCTGAATATGGTTCATCTAACAGGAGATCGTGTCCTAAAAAAAAAAAAAAAAAAAAAAAATCCCACCAACAAAAAAAACCAACAACCCTGATTCTTTCTCAGTTGTCCATAGTTTCTCAGTGTCTTAAGGTTTTTTTTATTGCTGTGAAGAGACACCATGACCATAAAAACTCTTATAAAGGAAACCATTTAATTGAGGTGGTGGCTTATAGTTTCAGAAGTTCAGTTCATTATCATCATGGAAGGTCACATGGTAGCTGGGAGTATGGTGGCCTGTAGGCAGACATGGCGCTAGAGCATTCTACATCTTGATCCAAAGGCAACAGGAAGTGGACTGTCTCACAAGGCATGGTTTGAGCATACAAAATCTCAAAGCCCACCTCCACAGTGTCAAACTTCCTCCAACAAGGCCACACCTCCTAATAGTGCCACTTCCTTTGGGGGCCATTTTCTTTCAAACCACCACACACAGCTAGAGATGATCCTTTATGCCTACTTCCCCATTCCATATTGGGGTTGTATTTATCTTGAGTGTGTGCAGGTCTGCTGAATGCTGTCACAACTTCATAGTTCATACATGCAATTGCCCTGTTGTGTCCAGAAAATGATGTTTCATTATCATCACCTATCAATCTCTGAGTTAAAATCTTTCAGCCCCCTTTACTGCAATGACCCTTAAGCCTTGGGAGGAAGAGGGTTTGATGTCTACATTTCAATTGAAACTTCTCCCCGGCCTCCCCAGCCTCCCCAGCCTCCCCTTAAGTATACAGCCCCTTTGATACTGACTTCCTGCTTGGTCAGTTTTCCTTTCCTTCTTCCTCTCCCAACACTGACTGGTCCCTGACACTGAATGAGATAGATTTAAAAAAATCTCTCAATGATGCTACAGTTCATACCTCAAAAGTTCAATATTTCTTAGCCTAGGAACAGGATCCTGAGGCTCTGAGTACCAGGGTAATGAGTAGAGTTTGTCCAGCTCCTGACCTAATTTCCTGGTTGTACTTGAAGTAAAAAAAAATTGCTTCAGACTTCAAAAGGCTAGTTGCATGATAAATCCACACTTTTTCTGCTTGTCAGTAAAACAGTGAAAACTGCATTGCATTTTTATTTGACTCAAAAGAGGAGCAGGATTCCTGAAAGCTCATCAAGGCACATGTCTGAGAATTCTACTCACCTGTGGTGTGTGGGGAGCGCAGAAGAGACAAGCAAGTTCACCATGAATAGATAGATAGTGAACTTGAAGAAACATTAAGCAGTGAGAGAAAAATGGATTGCATAGTCTGGAAAGAAGGTCTGGAATAATTGGTGCTTATGACACCTAATGACAGCCTGCCTGCAGCCCCGGGCAGGGATTACAGGCAATTTGTCTTAATGGCTTATCTGGAGCACTGAACTGATGCAATTACAGCACATTTTAAGCCAGAGACTAGTTCCTTTCAACTATGTTTTTAAATGATAACCAGAGAAAAACTGTTTCCAAACTTGCCACATTTAGTGACATTTAGTGACAGTACATTGTGATTTCTTGTATTAAAAAGATTGTGTATAGTTCTTGGGAACCATGGCCAATATGCTACTCCTGACATTCTGAGGTTGTAAGCTGGCTCCATAGTATTTTCCCTTTTATAGACCAGGCAACTCCCCAAAGTTGGAGCCCAGATCCAGGTCTTGAGCCCTTTTATCTATCCACTGTGAACTATACAAGGGTGTGTCTGAGTTTGTATGACCTGGTCCTGTTGGCCAGGTTATATATTTCAGTTTGGAATGTCTCTAGATGTGAAAGCCAAAATGAAGTCTTCATCTTGGAGGTCTAATAGACTTTTCACTGTTTCAACTATTCAGCTCTGGTTCCAGTAGACTAAAATCTGTCCAGCCTCAGTGAGATGCCAAATCCTTCTAACCTGTAGACACACAGTGCAGATTTTATGGAATGATGGGGTGTGATGGATGTTTTCCATCATTACTATCTAAAATATAGTAATATTGGCAGTGAGAGTGAGATTCAGAGTCTTGCTTAGTTAATTATGTTTTAAATAGTTTTATTAGCATATATTAATTATACAAAGAAATTGGGTTTCATTCACAAAGACATTATTACATGAATACTTTATACTTTGACTTTACTTACCTCCTCATTTCCCTCTCTTAATCCTCCTTCCCCTTCACCCCAAGTCACTTCCACATTCTAATAGCCCCCCTTTATTTTCATGTCCTTTTAACATGCTTCCATGCATTCCACACACGTGAAAATCAATACAGTTATTGTCCTTGTGAGTCTGGCTTATTTTGGTTAACATGGTGATTTCTTGTTCTGCCTACTTATTCTTAAATGGCATGATATTTTTGCCCCCACACCATAAAACTCACCAGTATGTTTGTGTGTGTGTGTGTGTGTTTCCCACATTTTCTTTATCTATTCGTTTGTTGATAAGCACCTAGACTGCTGATTCCATGTCTTAACTACTGGGTATAGTGTGTCAGTAAATATGGATACAGAGGCATCTCATGGGGAAATTTTTATATTTTACTTCTAGGGAGCCTTATTTAGTTAGTTATTTTTTCTTTTGCTGTTTATTTATTTGCATGTTAGTGCATGTGTATAGCACAGTCCATGTGTGAAGGACAGAGTGGTAGATGCTCTCTTTCCTTATGTCCTTGGCCTTGTCAGCAAGTGCTGTTAGCCACAAACCACCTCACCAGCCCAGCAACTTTCCATATGCCTTTTGCTTTTACAATATGTGGCCTCCTCTACTCTCCATAGTTGCTATAATTGATGAGTCTATATCAGCAACTCAAGATTTAAAATGGTCCACACTGAGTGTTAAGCTAATCGAAAGGTATGGAGCAAAACCATTTTTCTTAAAATATCTGGCTGTCCCTTCTCTTTTGTCTTAGATGATCTGGAAGGCCCCTCAGTATGCGCTGTTTTTTTTTTTTTCACATTTTGTTCACTGTAAAGACAAGACCAGATTGACTTCTCTTTGGAACCATGACAGTTAATTTTGATTATCATCTCGAGTAGATTAAAAGTCTTCTCAGGTGTTGGAGTGCATCTGTGAAGGTGTTTTCAGAGAGGACTAATGACTTAAAGGGAAAGACTTGTCTTGAACATGGCAGGAAGTGTTATCCTGTGGGTTTGGTCCCAGACAGAATAAAAAAGAAGGAGAAAGCCAGGTGAGTAATGACATTTGCCTCTTCCTGCTTCTTGACTGTGGATGCAACATGACTAACTACATCATGCTCCAAGCCGATGCCTTCCTTGCCATGGTGTATGGATAAATAGCAAACCCAAATTTCTTCCTTCATTAAATTGTTTCTTATCAGGTATTTGACCAGAGCCATAAGAAAAGAGACTAAGACTATTTGTACTAGGATTAGGTGCATTGCTAAGAGAAGCCTGGCCATGTGGTTTATGTGTTTTTGAAACTAGCTTTCAGGATAAATATGTGAGAATTTGGAGCTTTGAGCTAGATGGCTACTAGGATTCTGTGAGAAGAGCCTATGGGTCACCGTAGCTGCAGTTCAGCAGACCATATGCTGAGCAATATGCGAGATCTGAGATAGAAGCCATTTATCTTGTTTTAATGAAGAATCTGCTTTATTTTGCCCATGTCCTAGAAGTTTGAGTGAGGATGAATTAAAAATAGTAGACTACATTATTTGGTGGAAGATACATGACATGTGGATGTGACATGATTACTACTCATAACATTCACCAAGATTTAAAATGAGAGAGAGAGAGACAGACAGACAGACAGACAGACAGACACACACACTCACAGGGGGGGGAGGGAGGGAGGGAGGGAAGGAGAGAGAGAGAGAGAGAGAGAGAGAGAGAGAGAGAGAGAGAGAGAGAGAGAGAGAGCAGAAATTTGAAAAATATGTAGTTTGTTGAGGAGGCAGGGAGCTTGGGCGGTAGTTGACAAAGTGGCTCCCATGTTAGAGATTAGCACCACTAAGGAAAAACCCCAACTTCATACTGGGATGATAGGGAAGGAAGTCCAGGGCTGCCTATGCAAATATGCTCCCCAGATTGGCTTTGAAGACACACAGAGATCAGCCACAGGAAGCAGGTGCTGCTTTGGGCAGGAGGGCCAGGCTACATCTTCCATTCCCAGCACAACTTGGCATCTGATAAGATGTAAGAGTAAGGGAGTCATGTAGGCTTTTGCTAAGGTTCCAGAATTCATCTAAGGCCAGGCATCGTTTGGTGGTGCAGGTTACCTGCAAAAGTATGTGAAGCTGTGAAAGTGAAGCCTAATTTGTAATGGAGTCCTCAGGATATTGGACATGCCAAAAAATATTGGACATCTCCAGAGTAAAGCTGTAGCTACCAAGTACAGCAGTCTAAAAGAAAGATCATATATGCCTCAGGCAACAGGTGGAGGAGCAGGGCTCTGCAAACCTGCCAGGGTACCAGGGCTGTACTTCATAACCCCCATGCTGGACATGGACCTGCAGGTTTTGGTATTTGCTTTGCTGGGTTTTGGTCTGTCTTTGATCTAATATTTTTTATTATATCCCTATTCTTCCATTTTGAAATGGGGATATTTATTTTTACAACACCATGTATTGAAAATATATAACTTTTTTAAAAGGTTTTATTTCAGGCTCATAATTAAGAGATTTCTTTGAGTTTTAGAAAGATCTTGGACTTTGGTCTTTTGAACAGTGTTCGGACTGGTAAATATAAGAGACTCTTAGAGATGGAGTAAAAATATTTTAAATTATAAGATGGCCATGACCCCTTAAGGACAGGTAGAATGTTTGGGTCTAAAAGTTACTTGTTTAGGTATCAAGTTGAGAAGAAGTGATTTATGGTGATTCATTTCAATTATCAACTCTGTTGGGTTAAAAAATACCTGGGGGCATTAGTGAGGAGTGTCTTTGGGTGTGTCCAAACAGGATTTACTAAGGAGACAAGCCCTGCTCTGAATGCAGGTATCATCCTTCTGAAGGGCTGGGAAACAAGAGAAAGCAGCAGAGCACTGGTGTTCACCTCCTCCTTCCTGATGGCAAACAGTGTGACCAGCTGCCTCAGTCTCCTGTCTCCTCCAACCACGTGCCAAATCCAGCCTTTCTTTCTCAGAGTGGCTTCTTGTCAGGTATTCCATTAATGAACCTGGATTAGTTGGATCATTTTTGTGTCTGTCAGACTTGTTTTATAAGCAAAGAAACTATGTTCCACAGAGTGAGGTGTGTAGACATCAAGCTTTGTTCTCTGTTAAGGGCAGATAGGCCCTCACTGTTCCAAAACAGGAATGGCCTATTCAAAGTCACAGCCTGTTCAGTTCCTCTTTGTTTCCCAGGATGTTAGAAGTCAGACCTTTTAATGTGTGCCATCAGGGCAATTGTTAGTAATTTTGTCTGTTACATCACTTCAGATAATGCCTGTTACTAGATAAACAAACAGGAAGAGACATTTATTTGGTTCTCCCCCCCCCTTTTTAAAAATTTTAATTAAACAACCCTCCCCCTGCCAATCTGTACAAGCCCTTTCCAGTTTCTTTTCTTGACTGCTGTTAAGAAATCTGAACCTTCTGACAAGCAGAATTATTTATATATGTCATGATGCTTCCTGTCTCAAGCTGTTTGCCTTCGTCTCCATGCTGAACTGTGTACTGAATGAGAGTGCTCTCTCCTTAACACTCTGGCTATTTTAGTCCGTGCTTTCTTAACCTCAGAAGGGCCTTCTTTCTTCCTCCTCCCTCTTCTAGGGGAAAGGGAGCAGTGAGCCGCCCGATCATTACTATTCTCTCCATTTGAGATGTGAGGATGGATCCCTCCTCCCCTAAATAAAGATGCCTGAGACTAGCTAGAAAGGCTTGAAAGTTTCTGCTCCTGGAGGAAGCAGGGCCCCACTCACTCTTCTTGGTCAGTTGATATAGTCCACAGCACCCCAGCTTCAGAACATTACAGCAGACACTCCAAGGAATACTGTTCACATACGAAATGAAACATGCTTGCCTTTATCAGTGTTGGATATTCTCTCTCTCAGTTGTATTTTTCTTGGAAGAAAATTGCAAACCTGTACAAATATGAGAGGTTTCTTACCATATTCAGATTGGGATTTGTGGTGTACAAATTTCATTTAATGTGGCTGGCTGCTCAGTATCTCATGCTGATGAGCTCTCCTGCACTGTCCAGTGTATGTGTGCATGTGTGTGCAGGTATGTGTTTGCTTTGTTACCTGATTCCAATCAGTCTCTTCCTGGTTATTATTTAAAATAGGAAAAATAAGTACAAATGTTGCCAGACTTGTCCTGCAGGGAACCTGTTAAGAATTAAAGCCATAATTAAGTAAGTATAATTGTCATAAACTTCAAGGGTAAAAGAAAGATAAATTCTGTTATGTCCAGTGTCCATGAGGCATTAGGTTGAGTTTCTGGCACTTGGAGAGGAAAATTTTCATAAAGATGAATTGAAGCATATGAAATGAATACATGGTAACTGTGTGAAGCCAGGGCTGCAGGGCTGTTATTTTTATGTTTCGGTATTTGGGCTGTTGTTTCACTGCAGAGGGGTCATATGGTATGTCACATAACAAATGATATAATAACTATAAAAGGAACTTGGTGGTACTTTACTTTGATAAGGACCCAGATATAAGTCCTTATGTATTTGAAATCTGCAGCCCTGTAGTCATTGATGTAGAAAAAGCCAGATAGATCTGTGAAAATGTAAACTAGGAAGTTTTATTTTGTACTTATGCACAGTGCAATATTTCTTTCTGTTGTGTTTGGATTTTGTCCTGTGCTCCTTCCACAAATACTCCTCACACTCGTTAGACAAAGCTGTGTTTGTGGCTGTCACAGTAAATTGGGTATCACTGCTATAAACCCCTAATGGCTTCAGGGGCTGGGGGTGGCTAGACAGAGATTCACTGAGAAATTGAAGTTTGGTTTAATAAATATTTTTCATTGTGGGAATAGGATGAATTAGTGATGGTGGGGGGGGGAATGGCAGGTTCAAATGGGGGCCTCTGTAGGAGCTGGCAAGGATCATGATAATTTAAAATTGGATTTAGGGTTCCTCTGAACTGTCCATTAGTGGGTCCTGCTAATGGTGCTGATGAATCCTGTAGGAAATTTGTACAGTAAACAATCACTAGTTTGCCTGGGCAAGAGTCTCTGGCAATAGTGAAGTTATGTTAATGAAGATAGGGGGACAATAAGACCCTGTTTTGTGAACACTGAGCTGTGTGGGAAGCTGGTATTTTTGTCCTTAATGTTCTAGTTGTATGTGGGAGTGGCAAATGGAAGTCCAGAGTTTCTGTTATGAGATTTCATTTAAGAGCTATCCAAGAGAGAATGGAGACTGATGGGTTCCATACAGCAGCACAGTCAAAGAAGAAAAGCCAACTTACACAGAGGTTTGCCTTTCATATGTAATATCATCTAATCTTTAAACACTTAGTAGGTGTGCCAAGCACCATGATGCTCTGGGATCCTCCAGGACAGAAGATGATGTTTCTACCCTATAGGGCCTTTCATTCCACTGTCTAGCTCTCTTGGGTTATGGATATAGTCAGTATGATTACTTACTAGACTCCCACTGTGTGCTGCTTATCACAACAGATCTGTACTAGCTTTTCATATTTAGGCTGTTAGAATAAGGTGTCTTTAAAGTGTGTCTATGCATATAAAGTTCATGAGCCTGGCATGTATGTATGTATGTATGTATGTATGTATTTAGTGTGTATTTTCCTGTAGTACTTAGGTTAGTCTTGAACTCCTGAGCAAAAATGATCCTCTTGCCTCTTAGTCCTGAGTGCTGGGATTCCAGGTATGTTCCACCACAGACAGTTTAGGTCTAGCTTTTTTTAATTAAGAAAATGTTTTTTATATTTTATATATTTACAGTACAGTGCCTGTGATAAATCACCTATGTCCTACAATAGGGAGACAACTATATAAACTCTCTACAAATTACATACAAAGTAAACATATGTACATACACAACTGAGAATTTAATAGCTAATTACTTCTAAACTCTGCAAGTACTTAATGTCCTTATGCATTACCAGCTACTGTGAAGAAGAAAAACCTTCAAGGGCCTGTTAGCCTACACAGTGAAAGTCAGGAAATGATCATAATGCTCAACAGTAAACAGCACAGTGGAAACTAGATTGAAACTGCCAAGGACCCCTGTTCAGGGCCATCTGCAAAGGCAGAGCACCAGGGTGCCTTTGGCAGTGTGGAGATGTTCCCAAGGATCTAATGGCTGTGCAAGCATACCACTGTGAGGCTGGGGACAGGCTGCTGCTTAAAAAACTGCTTTCTGTCACAGCCTCTTATGAGAGAGGACTGTCTCTCAGTATGAATGGTAGAAACATAGGTTTCTTTGTGCCCTTGACCTTGACAGCTTGCCCTGCCTGTGTGGCAGGATCTTCTTAGTGGATTCCTTGGAAACTGATGAGTGTATTTCTAAAGGATGATCTTTTTTGAGAATCTGTATCCTCTTCTGGTGGTGTTTCTGCACCCTTAGTAACGGATGACAGCAGGATCTAGTATTGTGGATAGAAAGTGCCTGTGCCAATCATGAACATTGTAGCTCCAGAGCTCTCTGGCTGCCTGACCTCCAGAAAATCCCAGGACCTCTTATAAAGCATGAGGTCAAGATGAGATGTGTTTGATTCCTTCCAGCCTTGATGCTTCTATTATACCCAATATATCATCTCTTTAATAAAATGTACAAAACCAAGTTCATGAATGGGGGAAGTAGCATCACCTTTTCCCTGTTCTTCAGTATCTCTGCACAGAGAGTCTCTTCTGCACCTGGCTGTGAGATGGGGCCTGCCTAAGCTTTTCCATTTCTTATTGTGTCTACCTGGGGGAGTCAAGGCCTTGGAGCTACCCAATGAAGAGGGCACCACCCCATTTGACTTGGCTCTGCATGGTGGACACTCCACACTGGTGGACGACATCACAAAGTGAGTTCAATTGCTTGAACGAGTCTCTCTTAACTATGTCTTTAAAGGCTGCCAAGCATTATGGGAAAATGGGAATAACTAAACCATCTGCTAATGTTGGCTTGTGTGTTCTTACAGTTCATCTTCTTGTATACAGTACAAATATATACTTAACTAGTGTATGAGCACATATCTTTGTGGGGAGTATTTATGACAGAGAGACAGGGAAGATACTATTAAAAACAATTGGCCAGACATATGGCCTACACTGTTATTCAGGCTTTGGCTTCATCACTTCCTCAGCAAAGACTTCTGAGTTATGTTCTTTTATGATTCATAAATAATCACAATTTATAATTATATATATATATGATCACTTACCTATTTTGGCTATCTTCTAAATCATTTGAGTGATGGGAACATCTCTAATCCCATTTACTTACTGGACTATTTCTAGTCCAATGCCAATGTTATAATTTTCATTTTAAGAATAACAGGTAAATCTATAGGCGTAGTCACTGGGGTTTGTAGTGAGATTGAGAAGTTATTGAGGGAGACTTAGAGGCATAGCTTTGGGGGGGTCTCAAGACCCTGAATGGGGTTTAGTGAGCTAATGTAAGGGAGATAATCTGTTAACTATGAAGCTGTCTGTATCAGTAATGTTCTCAACACTTCCAGCGACTGAATTATGTGTGTCTTTAGTTCAGATGAATTGTTGTTCTAACTTATGAAAAAAAGAGCCATAGATAGTAATCACCTTGATAAAACATGAAAAATACAAATTATAAATAGAGTAGTACACTGAAAATTACAACAAAAACTTTAAATATTGTTAGAATATTATTCCATGGTGTGTCTTAGTGGGATGGTTTTTCTTGTTTGGCTCATATAACTCAATGTAATTAATTTGATGCAATTAATTAATGGTAATTTGATGCCTAAGTGGCCATTAAGCAGAAACCAGAACTTTCTCTTTCTCCTCCCCTGCCTGATTTGATCAAATGGTCATTAACCGAAGGACAAGCCTCTCCAAAGGGAATGGTCATTAACCAAAGGACAAGCCTCTCCAAAGGGAATTGCTCTTTCCTTTGGTTATAAACACAACCCTGTTTTCTTGGCTACAAATAACAAGGCAAGAATGTGTCCTTTAACTGAGTTATGGCAGCTGGTACAGTGTTTCCTCCTGGAGGTAGACATCTTTATCTGCTGGACACTTTCTACCTCCTTCCTGTTTTCAGTGCCAGAAGATCTGTATGTCTTAAAAGCTGATATGTTTAATAGATCCATTCATAGGTGGAATTAAAAGTAGACTCAATTATGGTGCTAAGATTTTATGATCATGTGATCATATGTGAGGTCACGTGATCACATGTGGGATCATGTTATCATATGTGGTATGTCCATGCTCCACTACTCAGGCTCATGGTGCTTTCATGTCAGTGGCTTGTTGGCATAAGGCCTTGTTTTCTAGAAGATTTTGGAGTTAATGTGAAAACTGTGTCTTTAAGTACAATTGCTCTTTATAGATCTCTTTTTGCCACTCCATATGATGGAGATAATTCAGGTCAGAGGCTCCTCAATTTTAAATGGAAATATGTCCTGTGAACCTACTTTAGGTTGAAAATATCCCAAGTTGCCAATGCATGTACTATACCTAGTGTCCTAGGTATCACTGGGCAACCCAGTACACCATAGGAGATCAGATTTGTAGCTTCATGGCTGTGTGTCTCACTATGGGTTTTTTGCTACTTCCCAGCAGCTAGAGAGACTAATGCACTATGTATGTACCCCTCCAGCCTGGGTAAAATCAAAACTCAAAACCAGAAAGTAATATTTCTAATGAATTCATATATCTTCTACAGCATTATAACATTGACAAATTAGAAATCAAGCCATCATAAGTTACAAGTTCTTTAATATATTTCTGTAAGGTAAACATTCATTAACAAAATGAGATCATGCCAGAGGAAGAAAAGGGCAGAGCTGGCTCTATAAAAGGGGGTCTGGGGACAGTCTGTTGGGATATGACCACATGAGGAACATGAATATTTTTCACCTGAGGCATCTTTACTATTACTAATGCATAATCTTACAAGCAATGCTTATTTACTGCCATGATTCCAGCCATCAAGAAAGTGTATAGCTAATCCAGTTGTTCTTAGCCAAGACAGATGAGAAAAGAAGCTTATATTCAAGAACTTCGTTAGGGTATATTGTGTCATTGTTAACAAATATGTTCAAGACTGTGACCTAATCAAATTTATGCCTGTTTTCATTTGCATGAGGAAGTGATTCAGCACAGTGGTACCAATGTGCTAGGAATATACCAGTTGTTTGTTACATCCAAGCCTCCCCACACTCCCTGGAGAGCCTATTTGTTTTCCATTATGATCACCTAACAGGCTATTGGTTGCCAGCTAATTTGTTCTACATGAGCCACATTAAAGGGAGAGACATCTTTTCTGCTTAAAAGGGAGAGTGAAATAGTGAGGTACATTTCTATGCTTAAAAATCAGGACTGTTATTTATGGGAACTTTAAAAATGTATCATCTTTTAAAAAATCACCTTAAGTGGAAAAATAGAAATAGCTTGGCTCAGATCTTTTTATACAAGCTTCTGTAATTGGGTATGTAAGTGACTTTTAAGGATCATTTTCTATTTGGATTTGTAATATCAGGGCAGGATCGGAGATGGGATCTGTTAAGTAGTGAATTTTGACTTGTGACGATTCAGTTTTCAGGGTAGCCGTTCCCCAGGCTTCTCCCGACTGCGTCTCAATGAGGATGCCTGTCTGCAGTTCCTTCACACGCCAGAAACACTGACGTTGACTGTTAACCACACAGCTGAGCATTTGTTGGAGGCAGATATCAAACTCTTCCGGAAATATTTTTGGGACAGGACCTTTCTTGTCAAGGTTTGTACCACTGTTCCAGGATTCAACGGTGCATGTCCCTCTTTTAGTACATGCAGATTCTGTGCACTGTTTTGTAATGGTGCTTGGTAACAAACATGGTTTTGTTCCTGTTGAGAAACATGAGGCCATGAAGTTAGAGCCTGTGTTGGATCAGTGGAATGAAGACTAGCACAGCTTTAGAGAGCACAGAAGCAGTAGCCCAGAGATTCTTGTTTCTCTTGCAGTTCTTTTGTGATTGGTTTTGTTTTCTGAGATGGGGGTCTTGTTATTAGCCCAGGCTATGCCTGAACTTAGGATCCTTTCATTTTTACTTGAAATGCAAATGTGTGCCTCCAACGCAAGCTCCTACAATTGAATTCTAATATACTAATATTGTGTATTTTCTTTGTACTTATTGATAGTATTCTAATTCTTACCTAAAATGGCTTATAGCATCTGCTGCGTTTTTTTTTTTTTTTATGACTTAGATAATTTAAGCTTTTGTCCTGTTTGTGTATGAACAGAACAGGTGAGAATGTAGTTCTTTTATAAAGACATCTATTCTTTCCTGCCTTGGCTATGACACAGGACTGAAGGACTATTATAGCATGCCCATCTCAGGATTAAAACACTTTGTAAACTCCATACAAATAGAAAGACTATTTACATTTTTCATTTTTGTCAAGCAAACTTGTTTTGAATAAACCTGGTTCAGTCTAGTAGATGGTGCTCAGTGGCCCTCGGACTCATTGTCTGGATCCTGTAGCCTCTTGTGTGTCAAGGGCATCTACATGTAAGATAATTTTTTTCAGCTATACAGGCCTTCAACCAGATTAAAACATCAACTCAGAGAAACAGAAACTGCTATCTATCATAGTTTTGGCTTCTATATTTGTTATATAATTTAACTACAAATATAGTTTAAATGTTTATTTATCAAATAAATATTATTGGTATATCCCATGTAGAATTTTATTTAAGCAATTAAACTTGTTCTTTAGAGTCTGACTCCCATTGGGTTTTAGAAAATTTTATGTGTCATTTTCTGACATGTAGATTTCATTTAGTATAACACAAGTGAAGGCTGAGCTTCACTCACTGGTCATTTAATGCTACTAAACCCTCTAGCAATTCCTGTGGCTTCTCATGGAAGTACCGAATGGTGACGAGTGTCCACCAGGCAGATGCTGGGCTACACTTTACAATATTCTCAAGAGATATCTGGCCCCAGGGATAGAGCCTGACAACATGCATGGCCCCCAGAGAGCTGTCCAGAGAGCAGAGTGACAAATGTAACTCAGGTAGAGAGAAAAGGGTAAATTCTGTGTGCAGCAAACACACAGGGCATTTGCATCATTACAGAATCTTCAGCTGGCTTTGTTGATTTGCACACATTCGCGATACTGACTTTGGGAAAAGGTATGGGATTAATAAAAAGTGATGCCACAACTCTTTTATTGTAGTGGGCTCTACAATAACAATGGTAAAAGAGTTTAATGGCCTGTTTCTATTTCATGAAAAAAAAAAATGAGTGAACCAGTTAGGAACTAGGTGTGGTGGCTCACTCCTGTAATCCCTTTGCTTGGGAAGTAAACAAAGAGTCTGGAAGGTAGGGAGAAGGCCAGCATTCCTCCTGACACCCAGTCACTCACTCCAGTGGACCGCCATGACAGCTGCTTCTGTATGTTCTTGAATTTAAAACTGATTATACTATATCTTACATGGTTAGATGTTATTGTGAGTATAAGAAAAAGGCAAATTATTTTTATCAATCATTTATTTTTACTTTATGTATATGTATGTTTTGCTTGCACCATATATGTGCCTGGTGCCTATGGAAGCAGAATGTTAGGTTTCCTGGAACTAGAACCACTCATGGTTGTGAGTGGCCATTTGGATGTTGGGAACTGAACCATAGCACGTGCGCACACACACACACACACACACACACACACACACACATACACACACACATTTCTATTATTCCTCTAATACTTTGTGAGCTAAGACTATAAAATTACAAGTTTTAGACCAGTGTGGGCTACATACTGAGATCCTGTTTCAAAACACAAGAAGGAAAGAGAAAAAGGAGGGAGGAAAAAGAAAAAGAATTTGAGCTTTATTCAATCTGATATGTACTGAAATTCATTTTGTATGACCTTGGTCTGAGCAGCAGGAACCACAGCCATTCTCTGTCCCCTCATGGAGACAATGCTCATTGTAAGTGGTCTGGGTATATCTCTGTTAGCTACAACATTGTAGAACTTGATCATAAACCTTATTAGAACTTTAGCATACCTTCTCCTGCACCAGAACTGTGCCTTTTACCACCTTCAGAAGCCAGGCTTGGTCAGAGCTGTTAATGTTTCATGTTTTTATTCTGTGTAGATATATTTTTCTTTGGCTGCCAGCTCACAAATCACAACATGGAGAGTTATGATTAATTATAAAAATTTGGCTGACAGCTTAGGCTTGTTCCTAACTAGTTCTTATAACTTAAATAACTTAATTTAACCCATTTCTATTAATCTATGTCCTGCTACATGGCTCATGGCTGTTACCAACATCCTGCTTCCTCTGTGTCTGGCTGTCAATTCTGTCTTCTTTCCAGCATTCTCTCTTCCTCTAAAATCCTGCCTATCTATTGGCCATTTAGCTTAAACCAGTCACAATGACACATCTTCACATAGCACCACAACTCTGCCCTGTGGTTGTGAATGTTAATGCTATGACAGTTTGTATTAAACACTTGTCCTAGTCACTCATCTATTGCTGTGAAGAGACACCATGGCCAAGGCAGCCTATAAAAGCAAGCATTTACCGAGGGCTTGCTTACAGCTTCAAAGGATGATCCCAGCACCATTGTGATGGGGAGCATGGCTTGGGAACAGTAGCTAAATGCTTGTGTCTATCTGATCCACAAGCACAAGAAGCAGAGGTGGGGGGGGAGACAGAGAAGAAAGAGAGGAGAGAGACAGGAGAGAGACAGGAGAGAGAGAGAGAGAGAGAGAGAGAGAGAGAGAGAGAGAGAGAGAGAGACCCAGACACAGAGGACAGAGACAGACTGGGCCTGGCACTGGGAGTGACACTCCAACAAGGCCTCACCTCTTAATTTTTTCCAAAACAGTTCCACTAACTAGGGATCAAGGATTCAAACATATGGCTTATGGGGCCATTCTCCTTCAAACAACCATACTAATAAAAGTCAAACTTTTGCTAAATATGCAAACTGTAGTGAGAGACGATAAGAAAGTTGGACTGGTAAAGTGGTTCTGTAGATCCCAACACTTGCAGACAAACCTGATGTCCTGAGTTCCATCCCAGGACACATGGTGGAAGGGGTCAGCCACATCTGATGTCCTGAGTTCCATCTAATATATATCTAAGCATATATTTTGGTTGTTTTATTTTGTTGTATTGTGTTGGGAATTGAACTCAGAGCCTCTTACATCTGCAGCCTGACCTACAATAGGCAAGAACTTGCCTGTACTTTTGAATGCTTTTTAAATGATCTTTTCTTAACAAAGCCTCTTTGAATTAGTCAGTGTGCCGATTAATGTGGCTCTATAAATATTTACTTATTTATTTATTGTATGTGAATTGGTGTTTTGCCTGCATGTATAACTGTGTAAGGGTGTCAGATCTTAGAATTACAGATAGTTGTTAGCTGCCATGTGGATGCTGGGAATCGAACTCAGGTCCTCCAGAAGAACAGTCAGTGCTCTTAACTGCTGAGCTATCTCTCCAGCCCCTCAATGTGGTTCTAGAACTGAGCTTTAAGGAATAAGTAAACTAGGAAATTTAAGTTATTAAAGTTGTATTCTAAAATGGTCATAAGAATAAATAAATGAAGTTTTTATACCTCTCATTTACAATAAAAAAGATGTTTTATTCTACATTTAGTTTTGTAATCAGAAACTGGTGATATCTGATACCTTTTTCTCATACAGGCTTAGAAACTCCTTTCAATGAAAGACAGGGAGGGGTTCAAGGTCAAGGTTGTCCCCAGGTAAACAGGGGGCAGGTGTTACCTCAGGCCTTGAGCCTGTATGATGACCTCTTCTAAGCTCCACTCCTCATGCTAGGTGTTTTCTGATACTGTGATAAACACCATTCCCAAATCAATGTGGAGATGAAGGGTTGTTTGTTTTTGTTTTTTCTTTCTTTTAGCTAACAATCTCTTGCCAGTTTACCATTGGGGAAGTTCAGCATATTGGATAAATAAATATTCTGACCTTAGGGTGTTCTGAAATAGTCAATGAATAAGGCACTCACTCAATCTATCAGCCTGATACTGTAGGATTTGCCAGCTTTGTTACTTGTGTGATTTTCCACCCAAGAAGGCTGAAGATTTATTGTAGAACCTATTTTGATACCATCTTGTGCCACTTAATTGTTTGGCTCATTAATTCTGTGTTTCTTCGTATTTTCATGGGCTAAGAACTCAAAAGGAAATCACTATGGTCACAGGGGGGTAGCTTTCCGCCTTGGCTTTGAGATGGTTCAGTAACTTGGATCCAGCCAGTGACAGTCCTTGCCAGCCTGCATATTTTTTGGCCTGTGCTCAGTCTGGATAATCCCGACTGTCATCAGGTTCTATCACATCACCTGTTTAGGATGTGGGTATAGGACACTCTAGTAGGGCAGGTGAAGCAACACTCGGTTTTCCCTTTTTGTCTCAAGGTTCTTTCTGTGGTTCATATATGCCATTCCTGAGAAACTTATGGTTATGAACTGCAGAAAATGTGAGGATTTGTGGAAAAGTTTTACCCTTGCTTGGAGATTTTATCTGAATTCTCTTGTCTTCCTTGGATGTGGAGAGCTGCGTGCAGCCACGCCTTAAAGATGGCGCTGGCTTCCGCCCTCCACCTTCCACATGGTGAGTGCTCTCAGTGACAAAACTATCCCATAATTGACTAGGCTGAGAATCTGGCTTGCTTCCGCGTACCTGGACCTATAGGTAATGCCCACGTGGCGTACTGGGGTTGGCTGCCCAGAGGCTATTTAGGCTGCGGGCGGGTTTTCCCCGGAAGCAGAATGAGAGAGAATCAGAGAGAGAATCAGTGAGAATCGGCCATAGTCAGAATCAGTGAGAATCGGCCACAGTCAGAATCAGAGTCAGAAGTCAGAATCAAGGTTCCTGAATAAAACTGCTGAAAGAAGAGCCAGGTGTCGAGTTTTCCTTGCGGGACGAGGTTGCACGTGACACTTGTATACTGGCTACTACCAGGGTTTACCTCCACCCCCAATACATACACACACACACACACACACACACACACACACACACAGATACACTCCTTGCCATCTTTCCCAGCTCTTTTTTTTTTTTTACCTCTTTTTTTGTATAACTGGGGCCCAAAGTGATTTTCATCAATTTTCCCCTCTTTTATCTTGTAGGCTCTTGAGCAAGAAGCCAAGACACAAGAAAGACCAACTGTGCCTTCTGGAGCTTCAGAAACTGAAGAAGGTATGCCTGTCCTGTCCCATGTTGGGAACCCAGAAACTACAGGGGTTGCTAACCAGTCTGCTGAAGTACCTGAAGTTCGCATATTTTTGTTTTTCCCTGTACAAATAATCCTGATCATAAGTTTAATTTTAAGCATGGGTTTTTTTGGGGGAGGTAGGAAGCATTTTTACTTGGCTTTTTACATATTATTGTGTTTCTCCTGTTAAATAAAATCTTAATTTTCCTCCAAATCCAGGCATTACACAAATCTAACCATTGTGTGCACAGGAAAACATTGTGTTTTGCTTGTTGTTGTTTGTTTGTTTTAATCATAAATGTTTATTGGGGAGGGGGTGGGGCAGGGGCATCGGTCTTTCTTGGCTTTGGCCTTTTTCATGGCCACCGGCATGTTGCTCCGTGCCTCCTGCTTCCTTTTGATACACATGAACATCCTCGCCCTCTTCTTAATGAACTTGAGCATATACTTGTCCTTGGACACCTTCAACAGCTCAGTGGGATACTTACTGCTCATAGGGCACAAAGCCTCACACCTCCTGGATCAGGTGCCACACAAACTCACTGTCATTGGGAGGGTGTGGTGCTGGCTGTACCTGGGCTTGCTGAGTCCTTTGTCACCTAATGGCTCTTGTTAAGGTCCCCAGCCATGGAGTAAACCAAGGTCATGAATGCTGCTCCTTGATGGCGGCTACTACAGCACAGAAAAACATTGTTAATGATGAAATATAATGATCTTATCATCAGGTACTTTTGCTGCATATTTTAGCTAGGGTAACACATTGATTTCCTTATTTTGAAATAATGTATACATATAAGGTTACACATATTATCTGTAGAGTAGAATTAATTACCAATTAAATTCTGGGATAGTGAAGGGACTTCATGAAATATCAGCCAATGAAAAGGAATGCCAGTGTTGGTTCCAGATGTTGGGAATCAGGGACAGATGTGGCCAGATCCTTGTTTCTCTGCTGTGGGTGTTAACAGCTGGTTAGTACTTGACCTGCATTTAACGAGCAGTACAGAATAGCTGCTGGGTTTCCAGTGTTTGACAGAAAGTATAACCTTAGGTTCTTTCCTCTGTTGGCTGAAATGAAGCCTTGGAGAGGGAGTATTTATGGAGAGTTGCTGGGGTCTGTGTAGCATCCACACACTTCACCTGTTGCTGGCTTGGAGGAGCACCTGAGTTCCCTGGGCCTGGGTGGGAGGATTTGCCATGGCTCTGCTCTGTGAGTGCATCTGCTGAATGCTCTGCCTGCCCAAGGTGGTAGTCTAGGTGAGGTTATGTTTTCTCTTTGAAGATTATGTAAGAGACCTCCTCCTGGTCTTGTGTCAGGAACGCTGGCTTCCCCTAAGCCCATGGCCTACTTTTCCTTCTGTAATTGTAGCTGATCAGGTTCCTTACTAGGCTGATAGACATACTTGGCCCTAAGTTTCTGACTTGCCAGTTCTGAGTGCTCACTGCATCTCTGGATCAGCCTCTTACCCTTTTGAAAGTCAGCTTCTGATTTTTTATAGAGATTATTGTATGCAGTTTTCTTTCCTTATTCTCCACCTTTAATCCAGAATGAAGTCTAAATAAGTACTAGGTTTTGGAGTTCTTGAGGCTCCTCCCCCATGTGTGTGTGTGTGTGGGGGGTTGCAGTTGTGGCTGAACAGGAAAACAAGCTCTCTAGGCAGAATATGGGAAGTGCACCATGAGTCATTTGCAAATATTGTTTCAAGCATGTTGTAGCCTATGACAGCGGCATGATTAAGGCAGGTGTCATGGATGATATGTCCGTGGAATTGGGATCTTAGTGAGAGAAGGATTGATGATAGTGTGGATGAAAGGGGAGCGTGCAGGCCATTTCCCATCTGCACACCCATCTGTGGTGGGAGAAATACCAAGAACACAAGCTTGAGAACAGCCAGTGTGACAGGGCTTTGGGGAGGCTCAAGGGCTGTAGCTTCTCCCTGAGAATTCTGGGAGATGTTTTAAAGAGATCCTTGGAAGGGTTACTCTGAGAGAATGGAGGTTCCAGCTAAAGGTCCAAATGGAAGGCAGGGGACTACTGTCCAGTCAGAGGAGTCTAGAAAGTCATTCAGAAGGGCTATGTCATAGCCATGTAAGGCCTGGGTAAAGTGTTAATAGATCAATGCTGTCTTGGCAAGGTGGGGCTAGATGGATGTCCTAGGTGAGGCTGGGACAGATGAATGTTGTGGGGAGTGACAGGGGTGTTGTGGAAGGAAGGACAGGTCTATGCTTGGGGTGTGTTTCTGGGTGGGAAAGAAGGCGGGACTGTGACACGTAATGTACACAGTTTTAGACAGGGTAAGTCTGATGGCTCTAAGGAACAATCAAATGAACAGGACCACAAGCAACAAACCAAAAGAATTTGGCAAGAAACCCAAGTCCACTAGGTCCACAGAAGTAACAGGCAAATTCTGTAGACCTGCATTGAAGGAATGCAAGAAGCTGTTTGTATCCTCCATCAGAGGGGAGGGTTCCACTGAAATGAAGATACTCAGTTTCTTCCTTTCTGATGCCTACACAAGAGTCAGGTGGAAGAACAACATCCTGAAGATAAAAGGTCCTGTGTTTCCTAGTGCTAAGCTTTGTCTCTGAGATGCGTTAGAGATTGGATAGATTGTGCCCTTCTCTTCCATGTTCTCAGTTGGAGTGGACATTGCAGCTGCCACAGTCTAGAGGACTGTAATAACTTTAGTCTGGAAATTAACTTTGCTGTCTTTATGAGTGTGATGAATGATTTTATTATTATTCCTATGAACCAATTATGGTTTATAATTTCATGATTGCAATTGTATGTGAAGAATAATGGAAAGTTATTCTGAACAAATTAAATGGCTTTTTCTGGTCACTGTTCTATTTCTGTAAAGGGACACCATGACCAAAACAACTCTTTTATAAAAGAAAGTATTTTTATTTTATTGGGGGCTTGCTTACAGTTCCAGAGATTTAGTCCATTATGGAGTGGAGCATGGCAGCACTCATGGTACTGGAGAAGTAGCTGGGAGCTGCATGCTGGTCTGTAGACAGATGGGGAAGAGAGAGAGAGAGAGAGAGAGAGAGAGAGAGAGAGAGAGAGAGAGAGAGAGAGAGAGAGAGAGAGAGAAAGAGAGAGCGCCTGCCTGAACTCAAAGCCCACCCACATCTCCAGTGACACCCCTCTTCCAGCAAGAACACACTTCCTAATCCTTCTAATTCTTTCAAAGAGTTCCATTCCCTAATGATTCAAATATATGAGCCAATGGGGCCACCGTCATTCAAACCACCATAGAGCCCACAGTCATTTGAAAAGAAATAAACTCTAGTTTCCTTCTTGCCTTTGGAGTCTTATTCTTATTGGTCTCTTTACCCTAGGATTTTCTTTTGTTTTATTCCCCCAATTCCCATGTAGACCAGACCGGCTTTGAACTTGTTATATAGCCACAGATGACTTTAAATTTATTATCCTCTTGCCTCCACCTCCCAAGCTCTGAGATCACAGGTGTGTACCATGTATCTACTTTAGACCCTGAAGAACAATGCACTGGACTAGAAGATGTTCTGAAAAGAAAGGATCCTTTCACCAAGTACATAGAAAATGCTCTCTGTGAAACCTAACTTAGAGACCCAGTGTCACAGATTCTAATAAACCAAGAATTGGAAACTTGTATAGCCTTGTTCATTTCAGCTGATCAATAAAAGATCCTTTGGAAGTGGTCAGAGGGAGGTACCCTGGAGAATGATGCCATTCCACATCCCTCCTAACCCTCTCTCAGACCTCATTTTCCACCACCACCCAGGTTTCTGGCATTCTCTGCAAATAGTCTAGGGAAGCATATATGCAACCACTTGGGGTCATCTTGTGCATCTGATGATTAGGTGATGCATTTGCATCTCCTAATTCTATGCCAAAATTTTCTTTATATGTTTGTGCTTTTGGGACCCAGGCCTTCTTGTATATGAGGGCATTTGGCCTCTCCATCCTTTGAGCACCGAGATTAAAGTTGTGGGCCACCACATATGGATACGAGGCCATGCCTGCTTAAAGTAAAAAACTATACAACCCAGATACCACTGTTCAAATCCAGGTTCTTTTTTACTTTTTTAGAATTTCTTTTTATTACCATATATTAATCACACAGATGAGTGGATTTGATTATAGTCTGTGTAAATAACATAGTTTGATTATACTTATCCATTATTTTTTTTTATAGATGGGGTAAACCATTTGTGTGACACACTGTATCAACTTCTCTCTGTGACTTTATTATAATAGTTTCTTCGTGTAGTTTTCCCCTCCATAGTTTCATTAAGAAAGTAATGGGAAATGGGGATTGGAACATGAGTTCCAACAGGGCAAAACCATTTCCTCTGGGGCCAGTCAGGCTTAGCTGATGAGAGGCTAAGAACCCAACATAAGGCACAGTCTCAGCGGGCAGCTGAAGCCCTGTGGGTCCCTCCTCACATGGCCTGTAACTGTCTTGTGCCTACTTTGTGCTGGGCACTATTGTTGGCCTGGAGATTCAACAACAATCAAAAGCAAGCAATGAAACCTTGGCTCTCAACTATATCTTAGTAATTTCTCCCAGCATTTCTGAGGACATGCTATATGCCAGGCCCTGTTTTAGGCACACAGTCTATGGGTATGAAGCGAAGGAAGTCGTGGGCACTCGTGGAGCACACACATTAGTCTAGTGGTCATGGGATAGGGCCATTTCTGAAAGTTAAGAATTGACTTTTCTTTGTGATGAGAGCCCAGAGAGACTTTTCTTAAGTAGCACATCTTGTCTGGACAGCCAGAAAGCGGTCGGTTATTTACCATTTCACCCATTGCTCTATAATACTCCAGCCACTCCCAGACAAGAGACTTCTTTATTGCACATTCACACTGCTGGTCTAGAATTTTCCCTGATGTTTGTGTGATGGAAAAAATATAGCATCAGGATCATTGCCTAGAAATGCTAATCTCAAGCTTTCGTCAGGGGAAATTTGTGGCCTACATGCTCAGACTTATTTTGATGATGCATGCTGCTGAGCAGCAAGCAGACAGCTCAGAGCTCAGCTCTGCCATGAACCGGCTTCTCAGCATTATGAAAGCCACTCGGCCCTGTTTGCCTGTATGGAAATGGCACAGGAGGGTGGAGGGAGCAGAGGTGCCATGCCATGTAACTTAACTCGAGGCACTTGCTCAGTATCTCATGTAGTGGAGGCCTTAGTGCCTGGTGCCTGGTTCTAAGTGTAAGTTAAGTAACTCCAGCCTACACAGAAGCATAGGTAGTGATGATCCTTGAAGTGAGAAGATCCTTTGCTTGAACTGTTCATGTAGTTTGTGGAGGAATGGTTGAGTATTTCCTGTGACACAGTATTGGGAGAACAAGAGGGCTGTTATCCATACACAATTTCCTTTCTAAGATGTTTCATTTTAAACATAAAGCTTGAGGCTTTTTAGAGTATTTGCATGTGGTACAAGTGTTTCATCAAGATGTGAGTTTGCAGCTGGGCAGCTGAGAACTGAGGTGTTGGAGATTGAGGCTATCATGGGGGAAGATGTTTTCTAAGATGATGACTTGGTTGGAGAACCAATCACCTTCTCCTCTAGTTTGGAGTATCTAAGGCCTGATCAGAATCATTCTCTCGGAAGTAGGGGAAGCCAGATAGTGGTAGGTGGTAGCACACACTTTTAATCCTTGCATTCAAGAGACAGAGGCAGGAAAATCTTTGTACATTCAAAGCCAGCCTGGTTCACAGAGAGAATTCCAGGACAGTCAGGGCTACACAGAGAATCCCTGTCTCCAAAGCAGCAGCAACAGAAGTGGGAGGAAGAGGGGGAGGAGGAGATGATGGTGATGATGATGATGATGACAGCAACATCAGCAAAGGGATTGGGGCATTTTCAGTCATTTAAAATGGAAAACACAGAAAGACAAATAGTGTATCTTCTTAGCCATCAGTGGAAGTCACAAGAGTTGAAATCAAAGATGGAAGAAATGCAAATTTCTCTGCTACATTGTACGCATGTAAATATATGTATATATATATGCCTGTGTTAATTAAAATAATGTTTGTTTAGTTCTTGCAGAGTTTCATATAACTTGTTTTGATTATATTCACCCTACCTTCCCAACTCAGATTCCACACCTCTATTCCCTACCCTTCCAACTTTGTGTCCTATTTTTTTTTTCTTTTACTCCTTTAAGACTAATTCGTGTTACCCATTTATTCTTGGATTTGTGGTTCCATTGGAATGAAGTCAACTTACCAGGGCATGTAAGGGCCATAGTCTTAGAGAATACTGTCTTTCCCCATCCCAGAACTAGCAATTGCCAATAGCTCCCACAGCTAGGGAAGGGATTGTGTGCCCCATAACCCCGCCACACTGAGATTTTTGTCTGGTATGGACATGCACAGTATTGTTTATAGTCTCTCAGCCACTGTGAGTTCCTATGTACTTGCTTGGTACAGGTGGTGGTACAAACTGGTGCAGCTAATATGGAAATAAATGTGGAGATTCCTCAAAAAAATTCATTAAAAATTTTCATAAAGACTGCAATTTCTCTAAGCCAGAAGGTGGTTTGCTATTACTTCTTTCACTTTCCAATTTTTCTTCAGAGATTGAGTTTGCCAGTCTTGTATCTCCTTAGAGGAAACTACTTTCATCAGTAAAGGCCTAAGGATAAAGACAGACTGACAGGCTGGAAGCTAGCCCACCTTGTACACTGTTAGCACAATGCTAGCTTTTCCCCATACATAAACAAAAAGTCCTATCACCTTCCACTATATCACAGAATTGAAGGATGATAGTTTGAACTGGAAGTTTTTCAGGCCATCTGGTTGAACCACCTTATGAGGCTCACAGGCCACAGGCTCCCCATAGTTCACCTTGAGGCAATACATGTGTCTCACTTTTAATTTAGATTCTTTCTTCAGATGGGTCACATTAGCAGCCTTGGGACAAGTGTAAAATTCAGCTAAGGACAAATAGATTTGGATAATTTAACCTGAACATGGATAAATAGATTTGGATAAGTTATCCTAAATATGCAGCCAGAAATCTCTTTCTAGACTTTAAGTGAAGTCATTGGACATAAAAATAGTCCTAAAGTTGTATTTTGTTTATTTCTTTGAAAGGTGACTTACCTCATCTTATTTAAGCAGTTGACTAAATTAGGAAAATTACACCCCAATTTCCCTTTGAAATCTAATGACTTTCTTAGGGCTGCTTATTGATGATTGCAACCACATTCCGAGGCTGAGGTTGTCTCCCTTCCAACCCATAGTTGAATAGATAGAGTGTACATAGATGATGAAGTTTACAAGAGACACATTAAACAGAATCATTACATGACATAGACTCAAGAGGAAAGAGAGCATGTGTCTGCACACAAATTTATAAGATATTTTGTATGATAATTACATTTAAAATAAAAAGGAAAAATGTTTCCATTCCACTTGAATGTCCATGGCAGCATGGGTTTCTAGTTTTCTGAAGACCAATGTGTCAAATATTTTAAAAATGTTTTCAAGTGTTTTTCTAAATATTTTCAAAGTACCAACCAAATTTGTAGCTTAACTCAAAAATACTTATCCTTGTCATGACATTCACTAGTATTCAAAAATGTTTTTTCATGCAGTGGCTTTTACCATTGGGCTGAGGAGGTGACCTGGAGGATAAAGCTTGTGCTTTCTAAGTGTGGGGACCAGAGTTCTAATTTCCAGAACCCAAGTTATATCTTAGTAATTCCTCTAGCTTGCACTTGTAGGGTAGAGACAGAGGTTCTGTGGCTTCTTGGGGGCAATCTGATGAGCAAGAGCAGCCTGGTTGATGGCCAGCTCAGGGCTCAGCGAGAGATCCTGCCTGATGGCCAGCTCTAGGTAAGTGAGAGGTCCTGACTCCGTAAACAGGGACATTTGATGTCAGCCTCCGGTATACACATAACAACACACATGCACAAATGTGCCTCTCTCTATATGAACATATACATACATACAACACACATACAGGTACAAAAATGAAAATAAACATTTTAAAAAATCATGGGGGCTGGAGAGATGGCTCAGCGGTTAAGAGCACCGTCTGCTCTTCCGGAGGTCCTGAGTTCGATTCCCAGCATCCACATGGCAGCTAACAACTGTCTGTAATCCCAAAATCTGACACCCTGATACAGTTATACATGCAGGCAAAACACCAATTCACATAAAATAATAAAAAAAAAATCATGAACTATGTTTTTGGTTGAATTTTAGATGAGATATGTTTAAATCCAGAACTCTTCCTTAAATGTTTGAATTTTTTCATTAATGTTTAATATTTTAAAAAAAATACAGACAGGGCTGCATTTATGTCTGCTGTTTTAAATTTTTCCATGTTTCACATGTAGCCTTTTTGTGTGGCTAATACTGTTTTGCTTCACTCAAACATAGAAAATTTGGAGCATCTGTGCTAGTAATAATTCCACAGTTGATTTATGATTTTTCCCCCTTTTAATAAAACTGGACTTAGAGGTTGTTGTGAGAGCCTACATTAAAAGTTTTTGTATTCTCTCTTGATGGTGGCATATATTGATACTTATTTTTTCAAATATTTTTATTTGAAATTATTTCAAGTAATTTTAAAACAATTACTTTTATGGCTCAGAAAAAAGTATTAAGAATAATTTAGATAAAACTGTTTCATTAAAATCTTTTTTCAGTTCTCAATAATTCCAAATATAATAATCAAATGACTGAGGCAGCACAGGGGGATGTAGCTGAGGGCTAGTCTTTGCATTGGTATCTCTGCTGCTCTAGCTCTCCACACGGGTGATATAAGCTTGTGGGATTGGGCCTTTGTGGATAACTGCCTCATTGTTTCCCCACATCATATTATGCTGGGCCAGCAACATGAGCGCTCTCATTAATGTCTCCACGAGGGAGAAAGGGGAACAATTCAATACAAGTCCAAGCATTGTAATAGTTCATGAATTAAGAGTCTCCTTGCCATGTTGTCTTTCTGACATTGAGAGCCACGCATTTATGTTGGGGTGACACACTGAGCAGTAGAAGGAAGAGAAAAGGCAATGGTGAGACCTTGGTGGACAATGAGAGAGATGTCAGAGCCACACAGAGCCCTGGCTGTCCAGTCAGCCTGGCGGCCAGAAGTTTAGTAATGAAGCGGTACCATGACTGTCCATGTGTTCAGATTAGCAGTTCAATAAAGCAAGCAACTGTTCTTGTCTCTGCACATCCATAGCTGGCCCAATGCCCACCATATTCATCAGATGGAGATACTTTGAGCACCAAATGCAGGTGGGTGGGAATTTGCTGATTCCCACCTTGTTTGTAACAGGGAATACAGTTGTAGGTCTCAGCCCAAAGTCTGTTTCCAGATGCATTCACTGCCCTTGAGGAGAAAAGGCCTCAGTCAAAGACTATTTGGTTTTGTTTTTTGAGACAGGAATGTGAGCCACCCAAGAGGACATTGAATTATGTGTGAATTCATGTGTTGCTAGAGGGATTGTAGGGTGAGTATAAGCAGCATTAGGGTGCTGTTTTATTTATTCGGGAGGCAGAGCACATGGCTATCACCACGAGTTTGCCAGTTACATGCAGGATATCTCTGCTGTCTCCATTAGGTGTGGCCAGTGGCAGTAGATGTGACAGTAGAGGCAGCATCTACAGAGGAAGTCTCTGGTGCAAGCTTTCCTTCGGCTCCTTCCTTCCTGGGGGAAGGGTCCTGTGTTTAGCCACAGGGCTCTTCAGAGAGTTCCCATCACTTTTAAGGCTAGACTCTGCCTCCATTTGCAAGAAGAGGTAATAAAGCTTGAACATGGAGGTGAGCTTTTCTCCAGGCAAATCTTAATGAGACCTTGATATTAATCTTACAGCTACTTATCCCTGGGATAAAAATCCCTGTTTGTTGGTGCCATGTCATTTGTGAACATAAGTACTAGAGATTATCTCTTGTTTTATTATAGTTTGGCAATATTAAAAAAAACATGTTTATCGAGTTTGGTAAGTGTGATTTAGAGAGGTAACCCTTCCTTGTGGGTGGACCTGGAAGACAACATGAATAAGCCTTTAAAACAGAATAGCTAGCATTACTGACACTATTATCAACCAAAGGTTGTAATAGCTATGAGCGGTTTGATTGTACTGTGCAATTGGTGGGACCCTGGGCTAGTGTAAAAGGAGCCCAGTAATTTAGCAGAAACATTCCCAGAGCAATTTAATTAAACCCCAGTAGAATGAACACCATAGTCTCTGAGTTACTCTGGGAGGTTGTTCTGGTTAGTGCTGTTGAATTCATGAAAGATGAGTTTTGAATCTGATTCTTTACATTTTCACAAAATTTAAGAATTAGTTTTAGGGTGAAAATTTTTATATAGCTGAAAGTTATTTTTAAAGTTAAAAGTAATTATAATGGAAATTTATCATTTTACTATGGCATATATGTAGCAGATTTTAAATTTATTAGAAGTTTTATTTGTCTTTGACTTATTTTACCAAGTAGATATTATATTATACTCCGTGCTGCTCACCCTCTTTCTCACCCTCCCCCATCCCACCCCACCAGTCCCCTTTGCCCTAGTTTTAGTTTTTTTATTATATAGGTACATGCAAACATTCATGGTTTTATGCATTCATATAAAACCTAGGAACCACAAATAAAAGAATAGGTAGCACTTGTCTTTCTGAGACTGGCTTCTTTCACTTAATATGATTACCCCCAGAATGCCCATTTTTTCCATAGCAGTTATTTTAAAAGGTAAAAAAGAACTAAAAAAAAAAAAAGAAAGAAAGAAAGAAAGAAAGGTCACAGGAAGACTGTAAGGGGAAAATGTGGGAATGGAGATGTGCCAAGATTATGGTCATTTGGGGGTGGGGCCGAGGGAGAAAGCTGAACAAGCTCTTTGATATTACAAATGGATAACAGGCCATATCCTGTTTTCCAGGGTGTTCTTCAGGATACATGCCTGTATGTATAGAATGCTTTAGGATACAGTGGTCTGGAGTGACATTAAGGGCATAGCCTGTAGCCTGCAGGATGGAATTTTATGGTCCTCTTCCTGTCTGGTGCAGATATGTTCCCAGAACCTGAGTTCTGGTTATTCTCTTTGGGGCACATTGTAGCTATCTTCTTTCTCTACTTGAAGTTTCATCTTCTAGATAGGAGTTTCTAAAGGGATTCCCCAGTGACTCCTATGTGACAAAAACCACAGTAGACGATTCACACCAATTTCGTGCATCTGTGAAGTGGGCTGGAAGACTTGCTTTAACTGTTTGCTTTGGACTTTTGGTGCTGAAAGGGTACACTGTCAAAGGCAAAACCAGCCTATTTTCACTTGTATGGCTTGTCTTTATGCAAATGTTTCTCTTCTGCCACCCAGAGGCCAGATTGGGAAGTGCATGTAAAAGCTGGCATTGATGTTCTCTAAACCACTAGGTGCTGGTACAATTTTCTATTCTCTGCTGAGAAGAATTGACACAACCACACAAAATTGAGGTTATTTTATTTTTATCATGAAACAAAATAAGCATTAGGAATTCATGATAAATACAGTTTTTCAGTGTCACTGTGTAGAATTGTTTGATATAAGATAAATTCAGTTATTTCTTTAAGAAAATCATTCTTTTACTTATATGTATGTTTGTGTTTTGTGTGTGGGTATTCACACATGTATGTGTGGGTAATAGCAAAGTCCAGGAAAGGATGTCAGATCCTCTGGAGCTGAAGTTATCAGCAGTTGTAGGTGCTGCAAACTGGATTTGGGTCCTCTGTAAGAGCAGTAAGTGCTTTAGGAATGTGAGCCATCCCTCCAGCGCACATTCAGTTATTCTTAAGCATTTTAAAAAACATGTGACAAATGGAGTTGTGGCTGTGTGGCTCAGACTTCATCACTTCCTGTCCCTCTGATGCAATCTGTCACTCTTATTGTCTCGTTTATTGTGAAGAGCTGTATAAATGAGACCTGTCCATTTTCTGGACACAAGCTTGAATACTTGGAGGTTTGAAGCAGTGGACAACCGAATTTGTCAGGAGAGGCAAAGGGGCAGGGAATCCCAGTTTATGAACGTTCTGAGCAGATTCCTGGCATTTCTCTGGGTCCTCATCAAAAAGGTCCTTGGGGGCTGGGAAGCTGAGATTCCAGAAAAGACCCCAAGGGCCAGCAGAGCTGTGTACTCCTTTACATTCAGGTGAAAAGTGTTCAGCCCTGGCAGGGATATCGGCACTTCTTCTCCCCAGCACTAAGCCTGAACCCATGGGTACTTCAACACTCTTTGTGCTTGTTTCTGGGAAACTGAGTATTTGGGAAGAGAACCAATCAACCAAGGAACAGAGAAAAATGCCGCCTTTGCCTGGGCTTTTCTGGTAATCACAGAACATCCTGAACATTGTTTCCAGGAAAAGCTTTGCTGTGAGGGGGCACCTGGGACAACTGGGGCATCTAGGGCCAGTCAGTGCTTAGCCAGCCTTGCTGGCTGAAGCCATGTGGTATTTTTCACTTCCAGCACTGCAGAAGGGACAGCTGGGTCTCTCTGAGAATGAATTAGTCATTTTCCTCTCACTCATTGCCGTCTGTGGGGTCCAGGGGAAGAGATGATTGGGTACCAGTCACATCCTCAGCATCTGTGCTGTTTTGTAGAAGCTCCAGGGATGAGCATCCTTACTTTGCAGTCAAGGTCACTGATTTATTTAATACCTACCCCCACAGCCTCAGACTTTCCAGTGAGAGCTAGCTCCCCGCCTTGTTTACAATTTACTGCACAAAAATGTGTGTGTGTGTGTGTGTGTGTGTGTGTGTGTGTGTGTGTGTGTGTGTGAAAGAGAGAGAGATTAGGTGATTAGATACTTCATTCTCTGGTAGGGTTGGCTGTTAAGAAGTCTAATCTAAAAACCTAGCTAATGCCCTGTTTATAACTTGTCATCTTCTTTCTTTGTCTACCCCCCTTTATAATTAAAGCCCTATTTAGCAGTTTTGATGAGAATTATTTCTTTTGCAGAGATTAAGAATTTGGAGGCTGGCAGATCTCCAGCTGAGGAGGAGGATGGAAAGGTAAGGATGATGGTTTCTGGCCTTCCTTGTGTGTTAAAGTAAACATGGCAATTGTTTGGTAAACCAGTGCTTACCAAACCCAGAAGGAGGCAGCAGTGAGCCCTGGATCTAATTTCTTTATTAGGATCACAACAGGGACCTCACTATCTTTCCAAGTTGTTGCTGTTTATGCACAAGATAGTTGATAGCATCCCCCAGAACATACTCCACTGGAAGTCTCTAGCCCATGCATGCTTGCTGTCATTGCTGTACCTGTGAACAGTTAGCAGAACACACATCCTGTGCTTATCTTTAGGATAAATTTCCTGTATAAGTGTTGGGATGTGAGTGATGAACTTGTATTGATGTTTTTCAAGGGCGCATTCTAGCTCACGAGAAATAAACATTAATGTAGTAAGGGTGGAATTTAATGACCTGCCTTACCTGTGTCTTTTTCAGTGTGTCAAAAGCCGGGTGGATAGACTGAATGAACACAAAGACCAGGATGACCAAGATCTGGGTATGTTCCAAAATGCTGCATTCCCTGTAGCTGGGGGGTGGGGGTGGAAGTGGGAAGTGTGGAGTGTGTGTGCCATAGACCAGATATTTGGTGAATGAAAAGAAAATGCATTTCAGTATGAAATATTCTTCCCTGAGAACCTTGCCTACTTCTTTCAGCCTTCATAGGTCAATTTTCTCTAATGTTTTAGTCATGGTGCAAAAACTTCTATTTACAATCACAAACACACAGGAAGAACTCAAAATGTTTCCTGAGTAGTTTTACTCTGCACAAATGGCACAGTAGTTGTCATGGTTACCTCATTCTCAATGTAGTGGGCAGTGAGGGCTTCATTTCTAGAAAGTCCCCCAGCCTGAAGGATGGAAGTACAGGAATAAACTGGGGTGTATTCTGTCTGTTTCACAATGCCTCTCAGAGTATTCCTACAGAGATGAGCCTTTGTGGTCCACCCCAGCCCCCAGCCCCAGGAGAAGACCAGATGCTGGGGTAGAGGTGTGGACTCCTGCAGCGGGGGAGGAGACAAAATTCTTTCCATGGTCCTGGATATTGTCATCTACTCTCAGATGTTGTATTTTCTGTTCCCTGGGCTCCTCCCCAGGTCCCCCCTTTAGGTATTTTATACTTTTTAAAGACTAGTTTGGATCACAGACATATTCCTGAAATTATTTAAGAGCAAATGGAGTTGAATGAAGTTGTTGGGGTAGGAGGACATGGACTATGCTCAGCAGATGCCTAGTGCCTTAGATGTGCATGGCACCTGGGGCACCTTGCACACCCAGAGAACATGAGAGCAGAGCTGTCTTGGCAGTGGTTCTGGGTAAGGATGTTGGGGCCAAGGGCAGTGCCCAGGCTAATGAGAGTTAAGAGTGCATTGGGAAGAGAGGTGGTTGACTTCTGGAGGCATCATGAGGGGTTCCTGGAGGCTTGGATTGTGTTTGGCATCTTTGGTAGACACGTGTCAGAGTTGTTACGAGTTGGGAAATCCCATAGCCTAGAGGAGGCCAGGAGGAAGCGCCTGTAGTGGTGGGTGGGAGTGTACGCTGGGCTTGGCCCTTAGCCATCGGGAGTTTGCTGGATGTCCCTGCCTGAGGTGTTGCTAAACTTGGAACAGCAACTTCAGTTGTGCACTGGGCAGTGTACACACATCTGTGAAAATAATAACTTACTTCCAGAGCCCAGAACAGAGGAAGAGGAAGGAGAAAAAAAAGCAAACATCATGAAATGGATGACTATTGTGGGCCACAGGGCTGAGAGCATGGCTGTTATTCACGCATACAGGATGTCTCATCTGCGGGTCGCATCACACTCCTGGGAGTGTCAGCTTTGAAGAATGTTTACTCAGACAAATTGCTGGGGAGGAAGGGGTGGCTATCAAAAGTATTAAATAGTGGGATTATTTTTAATATGGGACTCCAAAAATTCTCCCCAGGCTCACACTGGTACACCTGTTGGGCAATATTTTTGCTCTGTAAACTACAGTAGGCCTGCTTAAGCTAAGTGCTTGGTCAGCGATGTCATTGCATCTGAAGAGGAACATTTGGAAGGCCTAGGTCGGGGGACCAAGACTTACATCTAGCCATCTATGAAAAGTGCCATGGACACGCTTTTCTCACTCTAGCGTTTGCTTTGTTGTTTATTTAAATTTTGAGAAATTAAGAAAGGGTGGGGACCTCCTAATTTTATGAAAGAACTAACAAGAGACTTTAAAAGAACCAGTGATACAAACATAGCACCAAGTAGTGAGCAACAGGCAGATGTAAGCCAGAGGCAGGAATGGGAAACTGCTCCCGCTAGAGGCCACTTCAAAACTCTAGTCATTTGTATGGGCCAGTCTTCTGTCCATCCCTTAGGAACTGCTGATAAAATCTGTGGGATTGAACTGTTAAGTCTTTGCTTTATTGTATTGTTTTAAGATGTGTGGTTCAAATGTAGTGTCAGCTTGTAAACTCTATTAGTGTAGTACTGGTAGACCTTTCCATATGATGGTTGTGTCTGAATCTGTGCTATCCAATACAGTTGGCAGCAGCCACTCAGGTCTGTTGAGCATCCAATATATGAGCAGTGTGTGTGAGGAGGTGTAGGCTTAGTTCAATTTGTTTTATTCTATTGAATGGTTCAGGCTAGAGTAAGTTCCTTATGACCCTCCTCAGAGCACCAGGATCATATTGGCTGTTAGTTTATATACTAGCAATGGCTGTAATTGTAGGAATTAATGGGTATGAAATAGCTGGTAAGCTCACCCAGGCCAGTACACCAGACCTGCCAGACTGATTAGTTGGCATCGATGTTGAGAAGATGGCATGGATGTTAAGTATAGGAATAATGGCGTTGTTCTCTGTGGATGCTATAGCAAACATGCCCAACCTTGTCATCTATCACACAATTGGGTTATGAAAGGAAACCATGAAAATGTTTCTATGTTTTTTTTTAACTTTATTTATTTATTTGCCTTGGTGTTTGCCTGGAACTGGAACTACAGACAGTTGTTAGCTGCCATGTGGGTGCTGGGAATCGAACCCTGGTCCTCTGGAAGAGCAGACAGTGCTCTTAACCGCTGAGCCATCTCTCCAGCCCATGTTTCTATGTTTTAAGTCAGCTTATTATTTCATGTTGGGCTGCATTCACAGTCAGCCACAGACTGCTGTCTGGAGGAACTTCAGGATTTACTCAAAGAGAATCATCAGTCAAGGGCTGGGATCTGATTCTGTGGCCATCAAGAGTAGACAGTGGGATCCTCCCCAGTAGACAGTGGAGGATGGAGGCGGGGCAAAGCCTTTGGAGGCAATGGCAGAAGAGGAACTAGATGCTGTGGCATGGTCAGTGCTGGAGGTGGGAAGGGTTGAGAACACAGGACTAAGAGAGATGAAGAAATGAGTCAAAGCTTTAAGCAGAGCTGTGGTCAAGACTGAGCAGCAGCACTATGGCAGGGAGGATTGGGGGAACATCTGCTGGAAGCATTCTGTCTGGGGGACCCGCAGAGGGAGGGCGAACTGTGTAGAATCTCTGCCACAAGAACATAAGCCTCACAGAACCATCCTGACAGATCAGTCACTATTTAGCAAACTCCTGCTAAAGAAGTCTACCCTGAGCAGCTTTGTTTGAAAATTAAGAATTCTAGTTGAAAGCTAAGCTCCTCTTTGAAGACTATGAAGTTTCAGTCCCTATGTCTTAGATGAAACACAAAAGCTTTTGAAAAGCGATGACCCTGCTCTGTCAGCAAGGAATATTCCAGAGTATGAACGAGGTATGGGCCACACACCTGATGTCCTGACTCAAGCATCTATGTAATTAATTTTTTATCAATTAAAAAATCAGAAGTCAGGGGGCTGGAGGGATGGCTCAGCGGTTAAGAGCACCGACTGCTCTTCCAGAGGACCCGGGTTCGATTCCCAGCACCCACATGGCAGCTAACAACTGTCTATAGTTCCAGTTCCCAGTTCCAGGCAGACAAAAAGGCAAATAAATAAAGTTTAAAAAAAATCAGAAGTCAGATATTAGGGTAAGAAGCAGAAGTATCAGAGAAGCTACAGAAAAGCCACCAGTGACCTGCTTTCTCTATCTCAGCCTTGCCTCACTATTTCCGACAATGTCTCTCCCTCTGTCCTCAGTCCTCCAAACCCTCTATGATTAATTTTTGTCAGCTAATTGCTCTTCCCTCTGATTCCAAGCAAGCTTTATTGTCAGAAAATGATAAAATATAACACCTGACAGATGCTTTTCTGCCAGCTTAGTGGCTGCACATGAATCTACTGGGGTATCTTAATTAATTATCAACTGAGACCCCATGGCCCTGCAATTAGATCTCACTCTCTGCTGGCAAATTTCTCGTGGAGGAACTTCTGGTCCTTCAGGCCTAGCTCAGCTGTGGCCACCAAATACAGGCTTTTAACTAAGTTTGTATTGTTCTATTTACCAAAAAAGACTCAGAAGTCAGATGTGGGAGTAGAAATCTGCTAAGATCAGAGAGGTTGAGAAACAACCAGCAGAGACTGAGCAAAAGACTCATCTCTCCATTTATCCTAAACCAAAAAGACTGCAAAACTCCAAGTCCCTTCCCTGCTCCTTCCTGCACATCATTCTATCTGTACTCCTGGCTCCTCTGGACTCTCTATGGCTAATTCTAGTCAGCTAGTTGCTGGTTCTACCTCTTGAACCAAGGTTGATTTTATTTAATCAACACGAACTCGGGGTTCACCATGTGATCAAATATCCCACAACACTTGACATTTACCCCAATGCTGAGTTTTCCGCAGTCATGTATCACCCATGCTCTTCGTTAGGTTAAATGAACACATTTGGACATTCATTGCATTCAAGATGTATGAGTGCTAAAGCTGTGTGTCATGTAGCCATTGGTGTGGAAAGAATATGAGGGACTGTTGGAATTGAGATGGCAAGCCAAGGGCATGGGTGGGGGTAAGGGAGTGTGCATCCTGGAGAGAGGGGGGTGGTGAGTAGAAATGATTGGCATTCATATTGGGAAGTTTCCATACTGTGAAGCTCTGGCATGAAGCTGCTGCAGATCTGGCTGACAGACAGTGGACTTGTCAAAGTGCAGAGATTTTAAACAGTCTCTTGATAAATAAGACTTTGGGGGAAGGACTAGGGAGATGGCTCATGGTTAAGATGATTTGCTGCTCTGGTACAGTCCAGGAGTTTGATTCCCAGCACCAGCACCAGTACAATTCCAGGGGTTTTAGTGCCCTCTTCTGGCCTGTTTTAGACATTGCATTCATTCATTGCCTGGTTCACATATGCACATGCAGGCAAAACATTTATGCAATTACGTTAAAAGCTATAAATTTTTTTGGAAGGGTGAAAAGTAGTTTTTTACAGATAGAGGAGATATCAATTCTCATGGGAAAAAATGAGATTCCTACTGAATATGGGTATATCTCTTTCCTGGGTTTTTTAACAGAGTTGTGATCAGGCAAGCAATGCTATGTCATCCTTCATTATCCATTAAATTTCATAAGTAACGTCTGTCTAAGGAAGTAACTTAAAAGGTTTCTGCACATATTTTCCACAAAGAGTATAAATGCTTTTGCAAAAAGAAAAGAAAAAATAAGTATGCATTGTAGATGTTATGATTGACATGCCAGCTCATGCAGGGGCTCAAATTGCAATTATTTGAAAAACATTGAGTCATATATTTTATTTTACAGTGTTTATGTTTTCCTTGTTTTAAAATATTTATTGTATGTGTATGTGGGTTTTGCCTGCATGTATGTCTGTGAACCATTCAGTGAATTATGAAGTTCCCACATGTGCCAGGTGCCCTCCGAGACCAGAAGAGGGTATCAGATCCCCTGGAACATACCAGGCCTTTGGGATGTTGTATGAATTATGAAGGAAAAAGAAAAACTGTGATGGATGGTTATGACCTGACATGTGGGTGCTCAGAATCAAACTCAGATTACCTGGAGGAGCAACCAGTACTCCTAACTGCTAAAGTATGTCTCTGGACCCTAATTTTTAATTTTTTAAATAACATTTTTATTTTTTGAACATTCCACAATTTATACAATGCATATTGATCACTATTACTTTTGTTGTACTTTTTCAGATCGGGGCTCATGTAGTTCAGGTTGGCCTCAAACTCACCACATAGCTAAGGATAACTGGAATTCCTGACTTTCCTGCCTCCACCTACCAAGTGCTAGGATTAAATCTGCAGCATCGGCTACAGTTTTGAGTCATCTTGTTTTAATTATTGTTTATTACGTATAATATGAATAAAGGAAAGGGACAGGGAGAGTGGACATCAGGGGAGCAGATGAACTGAAGCTGGCTTTAGACAGAAACCCAACTTTGCACCCAAACAGAACATCAAAAGCCACCTGAAGACGGAAGTAGAATTAGAGGCAAACGTAGCTCTGAGGCTGGGATTTCTCAGCCCGAAGGACACAGACCTTCCCAGCCCCTCCTGGAAAGTATAGTGGAAATATCAGCAGAGGGAACCTGGGGGGATGTGTGACTCAATGGGACAGCTCCCCTAAAGCAAGCAGAAAGACAAGGTGTAGACTGGAGTGTGCAGTCAAGCACTCCACTGTGGTGTCTGCTACATATCTTGGTCTTGGGTTCTAGTGGTGAGGCTGAGGCAGCAAGTAGTTCTGTCCTCCCCAACCCTACAAATAACACACAGAACTAGTTAAGTGGCGGCTTCCTGTACCTACTGATAGTGACATAAACATTTGAAAATAGCTTCTGACCTACAAATGCTCATAAAACAGCTCATTTTAATCACACATGAATGAGAGAATGAAAACATCAGGGGTCTGGAGCCAGGGCCCACTTGTAATTGGAAGCCTCCCCATGCTATGCACAATCTCTATCAAAGCCTTTGGGATGTTGTATGAAATATGAAGGAGAAGGGGGAAAGGAAGGAGAAGAAAATGTCTTGTACAATGTCAGTTTTTGACAGATGTCATTACAAGAAAGGCTACAAAATACTCTCTTGTATTCTCTCTCTCTCTCTCCCTCCCTCCCTCCCTCCCTCCCTCCCTCCCTCCCTCCCTCCCTCCCTCCCTCCAGTTTTTGGGTGGAAGTAGGTGGCAATTCTCTACAACAAACTAATTTCACCTATGATTTGAAATCTGGGAACAGAGAAATCTTCCAAGAAGGGTATTACAAATACAAAGTTATTTGTATAAAAGTGGAACTACTTTTGTTCATTTCAGTGAAGTTTTATGGTGTTATTTTTTTTAGGTCTTAAAAATGATTTTTGGTAGAGAAGAAGTTGCTGGCCTAGGCATTTGGTTTAGGTTTATTAAAGGCCAGTGTGGGTCTCCTGCTGTGCTCTGCATCGTTGTAGTGTGGCTTCTTTGTCTGGGTGAAATTCTCCTTGTGGAATGTAGAAAAAAACGTATTTTTTTTTCTTCAAATGGGATTAATGGAGTGTTTGTTGACAAACATTCATTCCATAAATCAAAAGAAAGAGTACTTGGGTTTTTTAGGTTAACATAAACTGTATTCTGTAGGCTTAAAAAGCAGTTAAGAAAGTACAGCTTTGCTGGAGGTGTGTCATCTACTTGGTGGTATTTTCTTCCAATGAAAAGCCCCATGAAACTGCCCAGTTGTCGGGTGTTGGCTGCTGTTGTGATGGGCCTCACAATCTTCATATTTGTTCAAAGGTGTAAGATGAAGAAGGAAATAAGAATGACATGAGACTCATTCAAGGTTAGTTACTAATCCAAGCATTGCTATATTATTCAGAAGCTAGCCTACTCTTCAGAATGGGAACTGTGGAAAATCTGAAGCTGGCCCTAGGTCCAGAAGCCTGGCTTCATTGTTCTAGTACATCAAGACTTTGCAAAGGGCTTCAGGTTATTCTTAGATTGAAAGCCACAGCCAAAGGTCTTTCTGGAAGCCCAGTGATGTTGAGAGCAATGCCAAACTTCTGGTTTTCAGTACCTCTGCCACTGAGAAATGGAGTTACACTTTTATCTCCAGTGACTAAGAAGGGAGTGAGTGGAAGCCTGTTTATATTAGCTTTGCAGACTCTCAGCAGTCATTACCTCCATGTCAGGATCTAGAAGGCCTTTCAAAGAAAAAGGATTGGAGACTTCTGAAATACTTGAATTGGATAATGAAACCTTCCAACATTAGGTTAAACATTCAGAAGTATCAAATGGCTACCATGGACCATCAGATCACTGGCCAGCTTGGGATCAGCATTTATTGGATTGTTGTTGGGATGGAGAGGTGCTTGGTGATGCTAAGGTCAAAAGAATGTTTGATGCAGGAGTGCCAGATGGTAGGCCAGGGCTCTATCTTCATTATACTCTAAATTGCTGCTTTCTTTCACCTTGCCAACCAAATACATATTTGAAATGTAACTGAGAGCAAGAGAAACCACTACAGTCCTTCCTCTGAACTCTAAAATTTCCTTCTCTGAAATAAGACCCTTAACTCCAAGGTTCTGGAGTTAAACAAGCTTAGGTTAAACAAAGCCCCCCTCCAATAAAAACTTTGACTTGGTGTTTAAATGATTAATTTACAAAATTTCAAACATGTCTACAAATAGTTAAGGAAAGTACAACTAACTCATAAAACACAAACACATGAAAAATGAACTATGGCTTGGAGTGTTTTATGGGGAGTCCCAGTGACACCCAGAGATTTTGTCACACTTCTTTATGAGGAAAGTCTAGTGTTTCAGCAATTTTGAAAGTGTTCTTTCTTACAGTTTCTTGGCAGCTGGTTTGGTGTGTTTATGTGAGTTCAGTCTTGGGTTTTGCCCTCCCTCCCTCCCTCCCTCCCTCCCTCCCTCCCTCCCTTCCTCCTTCTCGCCTTCATTTAAGGTCCTTCACTCAGATGCCGGGCTTCAGGGAATTAAGGTTTTGGTGAGGTTCCTTGCCAGACAGTAGAAATGCTAACAATTCACTACAATAATATGTTGCAACTTCCAATGTGTTGAATCTGGAAAACATTTTTACAGAACAGGGCCCCTTGTTTCAGTTGTAGATGAGAAAGTCAACAGAATTTGTGTTTCACACCCTGAGATTCTACTGAAGAAGTTTTGTAGCCAAAATACAGGAAGAAGAGAAGCAACCATAAATTAAACAGTGTCAGTTCCACACTCAGTAGACACAGATTTTGACCAGTTGGCTCCCACTCTTACCCTTTTAATAGTAACCCTTACTTTTAGGAAAGCTTCGGATTTTTCTACTTTTCCCCTTACTTTATTACCTAGTTTTTCTTTTCTGCCCCAGATTCTCATCCATGCCTGACACTATATTATACTTTGTCATCGTGTACTCCTTAACTTCTTGGCTGTGAGAGTGTTTTCATTTTCCTGGTTTTTTGATGATCTTGATAGTTTTGAGAAGTACTGGTCAGGAGTTTTGTAGATGTTCTATAAATGGAATTTAAATGTTTCTCTCATCATTAAAGGTACAGGCTTTGAGAAGATTACACAGGTGAGGTGCCCCATCCATCACATGAAACAAAGGGTCTGTCCTATCTGCTGATGTTCATCTCCTAGCTGTAGCCATTGGTCATTTTGTTTCCTGTGAAGTTACCCCTTCTCATCCTTATTCCACACTGTAGTCTTTAGAAGGAAGGCAAGATGTTTAGTTCACAGTTCCGGAGCAGGGAGTTTCCTACATGCTTCCTTGCTGGTGGAGAAGCTACATAACTTGGAGTCCTTTTGCAGGAAGGTTTGTATTCCTCCACTATACGTTTGGTAATTTATTAATATCTCCATGAAAACAAAGATATTTCTTTTTATTTTGAGTAATAATCTAACAATCTTTTCTAGTCAAAGTATTAGGAATTTAGCTTTAGTATTAGGAACTAGATTTGTTGGCTTCTGTACCCTGCTTTATATCTGTGTGTTTGTGTGTGTGTGTGTGTGTGTGTGTGTGTGTGTGTGTGTGTGTGTGCATGAGAGAGAGAGAGAGAGAGAGAGAGAGAGAGAGAGAGAGAGAGAGAGAGGGGGAAAATATCATTTATGATTTGTTAGTTGATGATACATGACACCTTGGATTTGTCAAAAGCCATAGAACTTTATAGAACATCAAGAAAAACTTAATGTATACGAACAAACAAGCAAGCATCAGTGGTGGGTATCTTAGTAAGGGTTTCTATTGCTGTGAAGATGCACCATAATTATGGCAACTCTTATAAAGGAAAACATTAAATTGCAGCTGGATTATAGATTGAGAGGTTTAGTCTATTATGTAATGGTGGGAATTATGAATTATGGCTGTAGACTAGCAGACATGTTACTGGAGAAGGAACCAAGAGTTCTACATCTGGATCAGGAGGAAGAGAGAGAGAGATGGTGGGCCTGGCTTGAACATTTGAATTCTCAAAGCCCACCCCTAGTGACGTACTTCATATTCCAACAAGGACACATCTCCTAATAGTGCCACTCCTTGGTGACCAAGCATTCAGATCTATGAGCCTATAGTGATCATTCTTATTCAAATTACCACAGTGAGAGATCCCACTATGAAATGCAGAATATCACAAAAACAAACTACACTAAAATGTATGAAACATACACATTATGATTATTATTATTTAGACAGGGTCTCATATAGCCAAACCATAAACTTGCTAATGTAGTCAAGGATGACCTTGAACTTCTAACATTCCTCCCTTTACTTTACAAGTGCTGGGATTATGGAGATATGCTATACTATGTGGTTTTATTGTTACTGAAGGTCACACCCAGGCCTTCATGTTTGCTAGCATATTCTAACAACTGTATTACTTTCCCAGCCCTGAAATAAAATTATTAAAGGGGACTAAATAGCTTTGGAAATGAGTGGTGTCTATACTGAAGCACAGATCTTTCATTGGTAACATTTTTACAGTTCAGATACTACTTTACAGGTATACTAGAATTGAATACTTATGCGAATTGATGATGGTGAAAGGATGCCAAGTTTCTGTGGAAGCTTAAAAATGAGCATGAAGAGGAAGCAGATGTACTGTGTGAAAGTCGGTGACACGGGCCTTTTTGCCTGCAGTGCTTTGGTCTGCTAAACACTAAACAAACACATGCTTTGCAAAACAGAGTTTGTAAGCAAATAAATGTCAAAATGTCATGAGGTGAGAACCTAAAACTCAAATCTGCTTCTTTGAGGATAGGGCTTAGTATTTATGGGATAAATAAACACTGTGGTCTGAGGCATGAGTAGAGAGGACTGAATAGTTAGTAAAGTCATTGATGGTCTTCACATGTGTAGTCAAACCTCTTGGCTCTTCAATATATAATATTATATATATATATATATATATATATATATATTACCCTTGTCCATGAGCTTCCTTGCAGAATGAGGTACCTTTAAAACATCAGTCAGACTTAAGAAATTTGGTGTTCATTTGGTAGATAAGAAAACTTCACAATTACTGCTCTTCAAATCCCAACATTCTTTTGAAAACATTCAATTTTCCCAGGGTCAGGAGGGAAGTGGCCTGTTGCCTATATGAGAAATGTGGAGGGATATTTTCTGCATGGGTCCTCCAGAAAGCAGTCACTGAAGAAAGGCTGCAGTGTCTGCCTTGGATGATAAGAACCTGGTGGAACTGCTTTGCTCAGTACAATTTTTGTTAATTAAGAAGGCACACAGGCTTCATGTAGTCCATCAAGTCACTTGCACACTACTGTAGTGGTTGGGTTAGGGTTAGGGTTAGGGTTAGGGCTCTTTACAACACGACTGGAGACTGTCTCATTAAATTCTTCCAGCTGCAATTACAATCGGCCATTCAGACAGAGCAAAGAAATTTATTTTTGAATATGAATGAGGTGTAAAAAAATCTGAATTAATTTAAGTGCAATTAAATTGACAAACTGGGGAGAGAGAGAGAGGAAGAGAGAGACAGAGAGAGAGAGACACACACACACACACACACACACACACACACACACACAGAGAGAGAGAGAGAGAGAGAGAGAGAGAGAGAGAGAGAGAGAGAGAGAGAGAGAGAATGATGCCCTCAATTACAGTGGGAGACTATGAGGATAAATGATACAAATTTGAGGAGTCTTAGGAAGGCAAGAAATTGAACTGACCTAAAAATTAAACAGGCTGTGCAAGCAATATTTTCTGCTTCACTTTTCATGTTAATTGTAGGGGTAGTAAATGGAACCCATTCCATTTCTTAAAAAAAAAAAATACTGACAGATTAAGGCAAATGAGGATCCAAGAGCCATTGTATTATGTGTTTTGTGTCTCTTATTGTCTCAACATTTCCATAAAGTAATTGATCCTACTTTGTCAACAATGATTGTACCTCTAGGAGAGCAGATTAAGGCAGACCTACTTGTCACCTCAACCTGTAGAAATGCCTGGACCAGTTCCTTCTTGCCTCTCTGTGTATTTCCTTAAGTTCTTCTGACTTGATATTATAAATGATAGTCAAGGGAAGAACATACACTCCAGTAACTTCTTTTAAACTTTATTTTTAATTGTGTGTGTGTGCATGCACTCATAGATGAGTGTGAGTGTGTGTGCACGTGAGAACATTCATGTGCTTGCTCATGTGAGGGCAGGTATGCTCAGCGACCAGAAGAATCCTTTGGAGCTGGAGTTCTAACACAGTTGTGAACTCTCTAGTGTGGGTGCTATAAACTAAACTTAAATCCTCTGTAAGTGCAGCAAGTATTCATAACTGCTGAGCTATCTCTCTAGCCCCTCCTATAAATTCTTGACTTATACTTACCTATCTTCTAGTTCAGTGGCTCTAAAATGTCGCTGGACCTGAGGATCATCTGGGATAGGATGGTACTCCTTGTTAGTACAGATTCCTGCACTACCGTTAGAGTAGGAATCGAGCTGTTGGCATTGTGGAGGGTACTTTGCCTCTTGGCCACCTTGCCACGCTGATGATGCCTCTGAGGAAGTCCTAGCCTGAATCTGCCTGTGCTGTTGAAGCCTGAGCACCCCATCACATTCTGGCCACTTTATACAAAACACACTGGAAATCCTGCAAGGATGGCACAGTGGTTGCACTTGACATTTTACCAAAAACATATCTCCTGTTGCACAAATCCTAATTGGTCTTATAATAAAAACTCAGAGCCAGACATTGCGGTAAATGCTGAAAGATCAGAGAAACAGAGGAACAAGCAGAAGGAAACTTCTCGCCACTACTGAACATTCAGGCTGGAAGGGGAAGATCCTGTCTCCAAGAATCCTCAGAGTGAAAGCCTTGAGGCCTCAGTGGAAAGGGAGGGAACCACAGGTGTTCCCCCAACTCCTGTCTCCTCCCACCTTATATTCCTTTCTCTGTCCAGTCATATCACCTTCCTGTCCCAACCTTTCTAGTGCTGGGTTTGAAGGTGTGTGCCACCACTGCCTGACCTCTTTGGCCAACTCTGTGGCTGGCTCTACCCTCTGGTCTTCAGGCAAGCTTTGTTAGATTACAAACAAACATGTCATCACAAGCTCCGTCTTTTGCATATTACCAGGACAACATAATAAGTGTAGCATCCTCAAGTCTGGGTGAAGTCAGAAACTAGAGAACTACCAGCAGTGACTGAGGGTGAGGACACTAGTGTTTCTAGCAGCCTAGGGTTCTCATCGCAGAGGCTCCTTGACCTCGTAGTTGACGGAGGATAGCAATCTTCCGATGGTATTTCAGGCTATGTCAGTGCAGCTCACCTTTCTTTGGTCTAGAGATACCTTAGAAGCAGCTTGTGGCCCTACAACATCCAAATGTTATCTGAAGCCTCGGAGAACTAGAAATTTATTTACTGATAGGTGATGTTCTTCCACCAACGCAGATACTTTTATTACATAAATATGAATATATTTTAAACAATTGAAAGAATCGTTACACTTTATCAAAATATATAATTGTAGTCAGTAGTTGCTACAGTTACTGCAGCTGTCGTGTAAGGTTTTTTTACCCCCAGGTTGTGTGTGACCAAGTTGTTTATCTCATTCATCTAAGGAATGCCTGCAGCACTGCTGGCATGCTCCTTGGCCCTGTACACCAGAGTGCATCTCATGCAGCTCTGCTGACCTGACTCTTGCTCACGTGCATCTTCTTGTCTCTACCTGTCAAGTGTTGGGATTCCAGGCCTGTACTGTCATGGCCATGTATCCAGTGCTGCGGTCAAGCCCAGGACTTCATGCACGTTAGGCAAACTCTCCCAACAGAGCTGCATCCCCAGCTCCCAGCTTCTCTAGCCTACTTTGTTTTCTTTTAAAAAAAATGATTGAATTACATCACTTCCTCTTCCCTTCCTTTCCTTCTGCCCCTCCCAGACTCTCTCCATCCGACCTCTCTTATATCCTCCACGAGTTGGTAGCCTCTTTTGATTTGATTGCATTTGGTGCAAACACACACATGTAATTTTTAAATTTTTCTTTATGAGGAACACACATGTCATGGCACACATGTGAAAGTCAGAGGACAACCTGTAGGCGCTGGTCCCAGGGATCAAGCTGGGGCTGCTGGGCTTCAAGCCCTTTACCTGACCCTCCCCCTATTGTCCATTTTCCTTGGTGTTGTTTGTTTGTTTTGTTTTCTTATTAAGAATAATACAAATTAAAACTCTCTTACTTGATGTTAAAGCTAAGAATAATTTATTATTGCAATTGTGCCCATCTGTTCAAGAAAAATGTATAATTTATTATTTGGATAAAAGGCTGCCACCTAGAAAAATTACTCAATTTTCCTTTAGGTTCAATTCTTACAGTTATATTCTTGCTATATTTTGCTAGTTTTCTAATGATTTAGAAAACCGTGTGAACCCACATTGGTGATTTTGACTTGAACTGACACTCCAGAATCACTCCCACTTTTTCTTCAGCCTGTGCCCCTCAGCTGCCCCTCCCTAATCAGACAGGATTAGCTAGCACATCGCAAGCCAGGAGCTGTTTCTTCCAAGGCTCAGCACTGGTGCCAGTGGTTGGAGAAATGGCTCAAGTGGAGAATGCTAATGAAGACACACACTCCATCATGCTCCAAGCCTGCAGGGCTGACCCGATCCTCTTGTCATTTCCTTTACTTTTGTGGAGCATCCCAAAACTTCCCAAAACACAGGACTTCTTGGCATTCTTTCTGCAAGGAGTATTTTAGAGACTCCTGCAGGACAGTCCTCGTAGACCTTGGCTGCTGGGCTCGATGTTATTTGGGTCACGAATATCTGTGTGTCTATAGAAGTAGGGAAAACTGAGTGGCAGCATGATTTATGGAGAGGCAGTGTGGGCTTCCACTGAATGCTAATCATCGCTGGAAGAACAGCAGGAGAGGTTGGTCTGTGGCAAAGGAGTCATTAGCATAGTGAGATGGGCTGAAAGTTTAGGACTGCACTACAGTCACCTAACCCCTTATGACTGACAGCTAAACTTGGTGACAATTGAGAGAAAAAAAGACTGAGTCGTGCTAAACAGTAATAATCGACTTTGGATGGGGAGCCCCAGTGCGTGCGAAGTTGAAAGCATCTGATCACTTTGGATGAAAAGGACCAGGAGACCAGACTGTTAAATATTAGTTACACCCTCAGACCTGCCCAAGCTGCTGATGGTGTGGACAATCAGCTTCTCTGGAGGTGTGGATCCTGGAGTGGACTGGCTGTAAACCAACTGTCCACACATAAACTGCGGCACCCATCTCACAGCACAGCATAGACAACTTTCCTAAGAAACAGTTTCCTAGCTCTCAGCAAAGCAGGCATCTGCCTTCTTGAGTCTCAGGCAGGCGCTCTTTTTTCTCATCCCAGCTCCCTTCTTTCTTCATTTCCATATCTAGCCACAAGAAGAGGGAGTTAATGATTCATCTGCTCCCTGGCGACCTTTTGAATAACTGCACTGCGATGTATCAGCTAGACTCTCCCCCTCTGGCTTCTCTGGTTTGGCTTTAATATTTACAGCCTCCTTGGTCTACATGCCTGAACGCCCGAAGGAAGCAAAACATTTATTGCCTCTCCCTCCCTGAGTTTGGAGCTGTTTCACCCAGCCCCATTCCCGCCTTTGACATCACGGGGAGGCTTCTGGCTGGGCACGGTCTGCCTGCTCTCCTCTGCCTCAGCTGAACATTTCACCCAAACAAACAATGGATTCTGACTCGGACTCACCTTTCAACTACTCCTGGCCTTCCTTCCCCAAGATGAAGATTCGGCGCAGGGCATCTAAGAAAGGTAGATAGATCCTGGTGCCTTTTGTTTGCCCAGAGCCGAATCTGGCACCTTCAGAGCTCCCACCTTTCTGTCCTGCATTTCCCTGCCTGCCTGCTTGCAAGTGAAGTTCCTGTTTTCACATGTCTTTCCAGAGCTCTTGCGGGGAAACTCTGTGTTATGGACTTCCGAGGCATTCTTATTTCCTCCCTGTGTTTCTTCTACTTTAAAATCTACCTTAGAGTCACTGTTCATGCTTTAAAAAATGCAGCGGTCGGGAGGTATCTGGGGATCAGTACAAGGTAAATGTTTTGGATTCATTTAATCAGGGTTACCTTGACAATAAAGAGTCCTGTTGATTTAAACATGTCTAGACTTTGTAAAGTTTAAAGAGAACTTGTGCTTGCTACTTATTTTGTGCTTCTATTGTTTTTTATGTTTTGAAGCTAAGTATTTAAAGAAAATTTGTTTTTAAGAGGTCCCATTTAATGACTGTATAGTTGTTATAATGAAAGGATTTGGAAACAGTGATTTCAACAAGAAAGTCTCCAGAGAACTGAAAGACCTATTCTGTTTACCTTGAGTAGTGACAAGTAAGCAAGGTCACTGGAAAGGAGAAGGCTTGGAGTCCCTGGTGGCCAGTGGTGAAGGGACTTGCTTGGTTTATTCCATCTTCTTGGGCCCTCACTGTTGTGTGGGCTTGGCAACCCAGGGGAAAGGTGTAGGAAAATGTTCAGAGAAGAGACTCTCCCATCCTGGGCTGGGGCATCAGAGGTTGTTGTTGTTGCCTTCTGAGGCTTAGCCAGAGAGGCAGTGGGCAGCCCTTCCTCTTCCTTGACTTGTGTGGTTGCGCCTTTAACTTCAGGGGGGAAGGAACATGGAATTTGGCCAGAGAAGGGGTATTTCTCCTGATATTTCTGTCTTGCAGAGCTTGCCGGCTCTGTCTAGCAGTGGTGTACCTGAGGTACTCTGTGTTCCCCAGGAGGATGCACTCCAGCAGTAGTCCATGTACCTGCCTAGACTTAAGGATTTTCTTCAAACCTTCTAGGATAAAATAAAGATGTTTGTTTGTTTGCTTTTTATCTGGGATTAAAGCAGTTTTAGGAGGAAGGTGAATTGACCATGAGGGGAAGTGGGAGGCTTGGTCCTAACACCTTTTTCCAGGCTGGTCTCCTGCTGTCCTTGAAATGCAGCCATCAGATACATTAAGACTTAGTGTTTAATATTCTGTTTTGTTATCCTGTCATAAAACCAGTTTCTTCTTTATTTTGTACCCAAGAAAAAGGTTCTTTTTATTTTACATAACTTTAAATATCAGTGGTAAAGCCTGTCTCCTTTTAAAGGGTGCAGTGCATGTATTAAAGGGCATAGTGTGTTGTCACTAAATGATTATGAGGAAAATACACATGGAGGAGAACAGTTACGTGCATGTAAAAAGGAGTACATATGCAGATATCAAGCAATAAAACTTTAACAAAAGGTAAATCTGGGTAAAGAGTACATGGAAATCTTTGTGCTATTCCTACCTTTTCAGATCTTTTGTGATTTGCAACTATTATCAAAAGTAAAGTTTTACACAGCATGACTTATTTCTAAGAGGAGAGATATATGAAAGCCCCAATAATTGAGGGTGCATTTTTTAGTTGTGTACTGGCAGTATAGCAAGAGCAGGTTGCTTCAATTTTTTATTTATGTTGTCTGGACAGCCTACCCGATGCCTATACTTCAGGGGCTGGGACTCCAGGTAGAGAGCAACCTGGGAGGGAAGGGATTATGACTGGAAGCCTGGGAGAGCCTTGAGAGGCCTGTGGAGTGGTAGGAACACATGAATCACACTCTCCCTTTAAATCCAAATTTGGAACACTGCCAGCCTGAGCCAGAGCAGAAAGTCATAGCAAAGCTATGTATAAATTAAACCTGGTTCAAGTAAAAGCAAGTACGTGGTTAGGAAAATGATTAACTCCTTGCCACCAGTAAGCAAAAGCCAAGTGAGAATGAAGTCAACAGGGCAGCATGGGGTATTGTTAGGCCACAAAGCATACATCCTTCTTTGGTTAATTGATGGAGACCTAGCTGTGAAGAAAGTGATTGGTTCTATTGTAATATCAGCTGGACAGAGTCCCAGCTTTCGAGATCCTAGAGGCCTAAAGAGATGAGCCAGGCCAGCCACCTAACCTCCGTATGAAGGAGGTAAAGCTCAGAGAGACTCAGCAAAAAAGGATCAAATATATCCAATGGCCATCACTGGAGTGACGGATGCTTACAGGTGAGGTCAGCACTGGGCCTGCATTGCACATCTCCCAGGGTCCGGGCACACCAGTCCCTCCCCTTCCCCATTTAGTAGCAGAGCAACACCACCATGAGAAATCTGACTTTGGAAACATCTCATTCTGTAGTTTCAACTGGCTTTAATTTGCCATGTAGACCAGCCTGGCTTTTAACTCAGAGATTTGTAGGTCTCTGTCTCAAAAGTGCTGGGATTAAAGAAGTGTGCCATCACACATCTGACCCAATAAATCTGATCTTATAGCCTAGTGGCCAGTTTCTGAAGAACAGTGCTCCCTTGTCTTTGAAAGGGTGATACCATTGTTAGTACATCTTCTACAGTAAGAATTTGTTTTCATTCTCTCTATCCGTCCACTGTGTGTGTGTGTTGGGCACATGAGTGCACAAGCATTTGTGTGTGGATTTGTATATGCTGAAGCCAAAAGTCAACCTCCAACATTGTTCCTTAAGAGCTGTCCACTTTTTCCAAGACAAGGTTTCCGCCTGGGCCCTGGGGCTTACAACGGAGTTAAGGTAGGCCCGAGGGATCCACCTATCTCCACTTCTCCAATGCTGGGTGGAGGTTACAAGCTCCTGCCACCATACTTGTGTTTTTCCTCGGGGACTGAACTCAGGTCCTGTGTTAAGCACTGGTCCAGTGGAGCCGTCTTCCTGCTCCTCTCCTTTTCTTCCTAATCACCAGCAAAGTTACTCTCCCTGGAGCTCTAGCCACCTTGGACATCTATGGTCTATTAAACAAGAGCCTCTTGTATTTATTAAGGTATTTGCTCTTCTAGTCTCTACTATTGGTTCCTAGTGCCCATTCACCCTCTTTGCTTGTATTTCTTTCCCACAGGCTCTCTCCTGACCTTGACCTTGTTTTCAGGTTTTTTTTTTGTTTTGTTTTATTTTGTTTTATAGATATTCAGACACATTCTCATTCCCAACTCACTTAGTGTTATGAGGTTTCAATGGGAGTATGTAATAATAAGAAATCCCAGCAAACACTATTTTAACTCAGTACTTGCTTATTGTGCTGCCTTCAGAGAAGGCGATTCTTTGGAAATGGCTGGTGTCTCAAGGAGAGGCTCATGGAAGCAGATAAAGTCAGTTTGTCCAACATGAGACCTGAGAGGCCGTTCTCAGAGGCTGGCCTTCATCATCTCTGGGTAGCCTCAGGACAAGTCACTTTTGGAGCCCAGTGGTTAATAATTGGAGTAGGTCAGAATCTATGACTGTTCTGCTTCAAGGGCTCTAGGAATGCCTGGATTTTTGTTTTGTTGGCTTCAGTAAGCAATTCAAATAAGAAATGTAATGTTTGTTAATCAAAGATTAATCATAAAAATCCATAGATATCAGACTTTACATGAAGTTTCCATCATTATCATTCAATCTTGAAAGAGCATACTTTAATATAAGTCATCGGACCCTTGGGAATGTAGACACATGCTTTCTTTCATGCACTTCATCCACTCACCCAGTGTCTCTCATTCTCCTTCCCTAGGTCATAGCAGCTCCCTCTCCAGGAAGGCAGAATGTGGGCAAAACCTCCACAGTTTGGAGGGAGCCAGGACAAACTAGAAAGTTTGACAACCCTGAAAAGCTTAGATAATAAAGAATTTTGCAGCCACAATCTGACTAAATAGTACTATGTTCTGCTTTACCAATTGTTATTGAATTATAATGGATGCTTGACATAGGGAATACGTGATTTATTTTTTTGAGACAAGGTTTCTCTGTAGTCCTGGCTGTCCTGGAATCCCCTTTGTAGACCAGGCTGGCCTCAAACTCACAGAAATCCACCTGCCTCTGCCTTCCAAGTACTGGGACTAAAGGCATGTCCCTCCATTGCCCAGAATATATGGTGCTTAAAATAACTCTGTAATAGGAGATTATCTCCATTTTATAACTGAAGAAAGTGAGGGCTAAAGAGTGCTGTCATTTGGGTATGGCTTGTGTTACCTAAGGGCTCAAATGTTGGCAGTTTGACTCTCAATATAGTGATGTTGAGAGGATGTTGATGCCTTTATGTAACATAACCAAGGAGGCCTTCTAAGAGTCAATGCTAATCTTTTTCAACTTTAAACCTCCTGAACTGTGAGCTAAACAGACCCTTTTAATTCATAAGTTACTTACCTTCAAATATGTTATGATAACCAGAAAAAATAGAGTGTTTCAAAATTGATCCCACAGGTATTCTAGGAAATGCAGATACTGGGAACCATTTCAGTAAGGAAAGGGAATGGATGGAATAGTGACATGGATGTTTTCCACATGAGTGGACACCTTAAAAAAAAAAAAGGTAGGCCCTGCATGTTGGGTGTGATATAATCTTCTTTTATTAGTTGGGGACTCTGAGATCAGGAAAGAAATGAGTTACTTAGCCTTGGAGCCAGTAGTTACAAAACTAAGCCTAGAATATTGCCAGACATACAATGGTTTTGTGCTTCACAGTATGTGTGCCACTTATTGGTCTGGCTAATGGGTGAAGGACTTCAAGGACTTGCCACCATGGGTAGAAAGGTGCCACTGTATTTCATCACTTCAGCTCATCCCTTCCATTTGTGAACTTTTGTGAAGAAAGAGAGGTCACAGCGACAGATTTGGGGTTCCAAATGCAAGAGCTATTGTTAGGCTTTGAACATCCCCCAACACACACACATACACACATACCCCAGGGACATGGTCCTTGCACACACCTATGGTTTGGGTCTAGAGACTGATAGATAGGAGCTTGAAAGTAGGAAAATTGAAATCATGAAGGGGTGTGTCTTAGTTAGGGCTTCTATTGCTGTGAAGAAACACCATGACCATGACAGCTCTTAAAAAGGAAAACATTTAACTGGGGCTGGCTCACAGGTTCAGAGGTTTAGTCTGTTATTGTCATGGCAAGAAGCATGGCAGACATGGTGCTGGAGAAGGAGCTGAGAGTTCTATGTCTGAATCAGCAGACAGCAGGAAGAGAGAGCGACTCTGGGTCTGGCTTCAGCATTTGAAACCTCAGAGCCCATCCCCAGTGACACCCTTCCTCCACAAGGCTGTATCTATTAATGCTACTCCCTAATCATTCAACTATGAGTTTATGGGGGCCGTTCTTATTCAAGGCACCACAGGGTGAGCTTGCTAGGAAACCCACTGTTTTCCAGATTGAGAGAGATATGGACAGAGTGATGAAGTTCGCCAGGAGTGGGGTTGATAGTATTCTACGTTTCCATCTGTACTGTGGTCTTGCTGTGTTACTCAGTCTGAACTTGAACTCTAGGGCTCAAATGATTCACCTGTTTCATCCTCCCCAGTAGCAGTACTACAGACATGTGATACCATGCTTTCCTGTTTTGTTTTGGAAATGAGCTCATTTAATATTTGAAGGACAGGTATTTGATCTGAAACGTAACTCCTACTTTGCATTTAGAAGTATGATGACATTTAAGAAGGTTAGTGATAATTGTTAAAGGCGAATTACTTTGGTTTCAGGAGCTTACTCATTCCTTTGCTCCTTTTCATAGAATAGGGGTGTGTGTATGTGTGTGTGTGTGCGTGTGTTTGGGTTTAATCTAGGAATTTACACAGGAATGTCTGATCGAATGAATAGGTCACTTTAGAAAGCCCTAAGAAGTTAAATCTTGGGGGCTGTAGAGATGACTCAGCAGTTAAGAGCACTGACTACTTTTCCAGAGGACTCAGGATCAGTTCCTAGCACCCACATGGCAGCTCACAACTGTCTATAATGCCAAGATCTGACACTCTCACACAGACATACACTCAGGTAAAACACCACTGTACAGAAAATAAAAATAATTAAATTATTATTATTAATTTTTTAAAAGACAACTCTTTCCCTTAAGGTGGCATAACTCGCTAAGGTGTCTTTGCTCTTGGTGAGCTTAGTATCACAGAGAGCAGTGTCAATGCCAACCTCTGCCCAGAAGCACCTCTGTGTCACAAAGGACAGGCAGACAATACAGCTACCCTTGTTTCATACACTCCTTAAATTGAACTTAATCACAGTTTTAAAAGTGGCAGCCTCCCAGTCTCCCTTCCCCGTGCCATCTCTCAAGGGGGAAAGAAAATATATTACAATTCATCATCTCCATGTTTGGGGGACTTCTTCCCAAGTCCCACAGGAGAGACTGATACAACTTACTGTTGAATTTCACAGTGAAGAGGAGACATCCTGGCCAGAAATGTAGTTCAGTGGTGGTGATGAGGTCCATGCCCTGAGCCAAAACAAAACCAAGACTGAAAAGCTGTAGGAGGGTAAAGTGTAGGGCATCATGAAGAAGTGGCACTCAGCAGCCTGTGCTGAACTGATAGGGTCTGAACAGGTAGGGTGGTCCCTCAAAGTGCTTGTGTAGAGTCAGACATACAGGGAGCAGAACAAAATGATGGAAAAGAGCCCAGGTGTGGACTGCTGATTCATGAGGATATGGAAATGTTGTGTAACTCTTGGGTGTTTCACTGGCCATCAGTTTATCTCTATCTGTCTGCTTGGCCCTCTCCCCTTTGCTGAATAGCACTCACATGAGAGTGTTCCTTCCGAGGTACGCAGAAATGGGGACTCCTCTAGATCTCAACCAGAGTGTTTCCCCTGCCACAGTGATAGGCTCATGGTGGTTACATCACTCATCACCCAGACATAGCCAATCAGATTCCTCCCTTTGGATGTCCCAAACTGGAATTTGGAGGGAAATGGCTTTCTTCTTGGGTGATATCTCTGGAAAGATTGGTGGCTAGTCTGTAGTCAGAATACAAAGAAAAGCAAATAAATGTTAAGTTCCTGTGAGGCTCCCAGCCTTTGCACTGGTCCCTGAGGCCTCTCCAGTTGCCTACTCCCTAACCACACTTTGGCTATTACATTTAATTCTGTTAGTTACCTTCATGGTCTGCCCCGTTTATTTTTATTTTAGCATATTGAGGTAAATATCTCTTCTCACAAACTGGAAACCTCTATCTTTTTTTTCAAGATGTAGCTCATAAACCCTTCCCCAGGTCTTCCCTGGCTCCCCTCAGAGGTCAGCATTCTACCTCAGGTGCCCTTCTGCTTGGCATGTGTTGCCATAGACTTTCTCTTTCTCTGTCACAGATGACATTTCACATCTCTACCTAAGGTTCCCGAAGGTGGAGCTTGTCCTATGCATTTCACATCTCCAGTGTTGGATCATGGAATGCAGACAGTAAATATTGATTTATTAACTATTTATTTTTGTCTAAAGTCATATTACATTTCCATAAAGTATGGATGGAGAAGGAAGAAGAGTGTATGTTAATCTAATATGGAAAATATGGTCTGATATAATAAAGTCATTTTCAGCAGCTGCTTGGTATCATTGGATAATTTGGTATCCTGGATTTCTCCTCCAGCCCTGCAACCCTTCCTTGTTAAGATTTAATACACTTCCTGCTGAGAGTGGAGAGTGGAGCTAGAAGAAGCCTGATTCTTCAATCTGCAGTGTTTTCTGGGTATAATTAGACTGACCTTGCCTCTTCTCAGAAAGGTGGCTTTTTGACTTCAGCACTTATGACCAAGATCTGCTGCTGAGGTCATCTCCTGGTGTCAGGCAGGGCTTGGTGATTCTCCTTCTGCACTTCTAGCAACTTGGCTTTTCCTTGGCTCTTATCCGATAGAATCTTAGGGGCCTCTGTCCTTGGATGCTGTCCCAGATGCTCTCCTAGGAACATCTATCATACATCTTCTTTTGCACTTTTGCTTCTTTTGTAGAGGACACACTGGCCAGCCATACATGCTCAACCAGGCCCCTGTTTACTTCTCTCTGGGGTATTTAGAATCTCAGAGTACCTTCCTGGAATGTAGGCAACTGTGAGCAACTTGGGGAAGCCAAGGATGGCTCTGATATGTGGTTTTGTGTGCATGCACCTTATTTCCTCAGGATTCAGATGAATGAAACAAACAAACAAACAAACAAGCAAACAAGCAAATAAACCAAAAAAGCCAATCATTTTCAGACTGGACCCAACCTATTTCATACTGCTTGCCCCAAGCAGAGAAACCACATATTTGTGCCTTTAATCTCCAGTATCTTCACAGCAGAGAGCCCCATCATGGACAAATCCCATATCAAGCTTTTTTTTTTTTTTTTTTAATTTATCTGCCCAGAGTGTCCCCGTGATATAATGGAGTAAGATTCAGGAATTCAGTAGTGTTTCTCAACCAGAAGAAACCTGGAAAGATTTGAAGAATGCTAGGCAGCACTTAGCGTTCATTATTCATTCAGTCCTTTACCCCCCACTCATTCAGTAGTTCATTCATTCATTCAAAATGTTCTTGTTGAAGACACTAAAAACAAAAGTGACTTTATTATGTTTCCAAGAGTCAGTCCCTGCTGTGCCAAGGGTTGTGCCTTTGCTTAACAGCTCCTGATGGCTTCTGGGGGTGAAGGCACTACAGCTCTGGGACAAGCCCTAGGAAACTGAAACTTCTTGCAGCATTAGAAACGAACAAAGTCATGTGTGTGTCCAGTGTTTTCCCATATGAAAGATTTGAATTATTCATTGAGTGCCATGATGATGATATGTGGGGACATCTTCCTTATCTATTTGTTTATGTTTTTAGAATTATTTGAAGTAGCTTTGAAAAAACAAACAAAAAAGAAAACACTTTATACTTTTGTGGCCATCAGTTCTCCTTCGGGGCTTGTGTTGTGTTTCTGCTGCAGCTTGCCAGCGCCGTCTTCATGCTCATTTATTTCAGGCATTAGAGAACTTCACCAAGAAGGAAAGAGACTTCTGACCAAATGTAATCACACCAAAGTCCACACACTGAAACAATATCTACTTGACTGCTTGGTGGGAACCAGAGCCGAGACAAATTATTGACACCCTTGAGAGTCTGTTCAAGTGTACACATGTGCTTTGGAAGGCCACTGAGTGCTGCCATAGTTAGGAAAGAGGACTAGGAAAGAGTCTGGGAGAAATGGTTGCTCTTAAGAGATTGCTTTCTCCTGGCCCCTCACTTTCCTTGTTACCTCTTGGGTGTGGTAGAGGCAGGGGTGGGGGCTGGTTTCTCCTTCAGCAATTATGAGTGTTAAGTCTTTCAAACAGCAGAAAAGAACTTTGCTTATGTAACAGAACCAAATTTAATTGTTTATGGAGGAGAGGGTTTGGTCCTCTGAGAAAGGCCTTTCTCCTCAGGAGTCTCCTGGCTTCTGTGTTTAGCCATCACTCTTGTTCGCCTGCGACAGAACCAGGCAGTGAGACAAGAGCCCAGAGGTAAGGCAGATTCTGAGGACAGAGGTTTCCTAGTTTCTCTGGACTTCTCTTGGTACACACTGAAATCTACAAGTAATCTAGCTTCCATCCAACCCACAGGAAATTCCTGGGCTGCACATCTTTTTGGATAATTTTCTGTTAGCCACAGGTTTAGCTTGAGGTGAGACCTTTCATACCAAGTCTATTCAAGAGAGCCTTGAAGAGAAATGGCTAAGGAGAGCAGCACTGATTCTCTGGGAATGGTCACTCTCAGGACGAGGGCAGCTGTATACTGTCTTCTGGATCACAGTGACGTAAGTGTGAGGGCTTTCTGTGCAGTTTGGAACTTCACAGAGGTCCTTTCAATTGGTAAACAGAGACAAAGGGGAGGATTTTTTCTTGGAGCCACTGGATTGGCTCCATAGTAGTTCAGTCCCTCACATTCCCAGGCAGAGTTATGACTAACATCTCCCCTCCAGTTTGAATTTTACTCTATTCCCTTTTATCTGGTAGTTTGGGATAGAACTCAGGCTTTGTACACTATGGCTGAGATTTCGCCCCAAACCCACCTCACATTTCTAGACATAAATGTATGAGAAAGATTTTTTGGGAAGAAGTAGGGAGATATAGTAGAGAGACGGGAGAGGGCGAGGGTGGTTGGTATGTGTTATGTACATGTTTGAAATTTGTACATTTGTCAAGTACAAATTTACACAACAGAAAATAAAATAACTAGAAAAATGAATATGTTAATATTCATGTGGTTATGGAGAATACTGATGACAAGTGGTTAAAAACAGCCCTGTGTAGTCTTAGGAAAAACATTTCCAGATAATATATTTGTGCAAACATGACTAGATATAGGTGGATTACTGATAAACTACTGTTTGCATTGCACATTGCAAAAGAAATACACTTTTCTCCCTTCTCTTGCTTTATATGTAAAGATGTTAGTCTTGGAAATCTAGAAATTATAGGTCATAAAAATTGGAACATTAAAAACAAAGCATACTTCATGGCATGCAATCTTCTGTCGTATCTTGGCTTTTCCTTTGCTGCTCTTTCTCCTGGGTATCTCGAGCACTGTGCCATTAAGATGAAATCATACATCTGCTGTTTTATGGATGTTTTCTCAGCCAGGCTCACACTGTCATATCCTGGCAGCAAGTTACTAGGAGAAATTAAACATGAAAGACCCAGAAAGTAGACAAATACACCCAGGAACAAGCCTCATTATAACACGGTAATGAGACTTCATAATGGGAACATACCAGGCATTTTTCAAATGCCATTTTTCTTTAAAATTTTCAAATACACATGCTATGTAAGTTGTACTAATAGTAATTTATTTGTTACAAAGCTGATGGAAATTTCAAATTTTCCTACTTGTACACTGTAACACTATAAGCATAAAATCATGCTGACTTTGATGTCTCAGATGTGTTCTGTATTATATATTCAGAGGCATTAATTTGTGGAAAGAAAAGTTAAATGGTATTATTTCTTGACAATTCATTACTCTAAGGATAATAAAAAAAGATTATGGGTAATCTAGACTTCATCTAGACTTTTACACACACACACACACACACACACACACACACACACACACACACTAAAAGGACAGTTCAGAATTGTCTGCCAAGCTAGATTGGAGCTGTGACTGAATTTCTAAAATAATTTCTGTGAAATGTTTGAACATACATCAGGTTTTATGGATGTGATATCAACACTTTTTGAAAAACAAGAAAACCGCGCTACTGCTAAACCATCGCTCTTTCCTTTCCCACGGGCAGGTGTTTATTACACATCCATTGCCTCTGCAGAATCTCCACTATGAAATGTTCACCAATACTAGGAATTACATTAATCTTAACAAACTTAACCTCTAAATCGAATAGTCTCTGCTAGAGTATGTTCCAGAGTCAAACACTATTTTCTTTGTTTCAAAATAGAACATTCAGTAACCTTACAGATATAGTAAAGTCTAGCACAGTGGCTGCCAGTTATTGGCTATGTGATCTTGTGGGGGCCTTGAATGACACCTTGGTTTTCTTGCCCATATTGTTTGGGGATCAGATGACTGAATAGAATCTCAGGTGTCTGGTTTGTAATAAGGACAATGTGTGGTTGTCACAGCTGTTCAGTGCTAGCATCACGTGAAATGGGTGCTCCAAGATGGTGCTTTTGTTGTATTTTACATTTGATTCCTTCTTGTTCCATGCATTTTCTCCAATTTCTTAATTTACAAATTTTCCTGATGGTTCCTTATTTCTTTGGAAGAGATTAAGCATCTGTAGTCTATTGTATTAATTTTTTGAGGCAGAATCTCAATGTGTAGCCCAAACTGGCTTTACACTCACAGTCCTCCTTCCTCAGACTCCCGAGTGCTGGGATTACAGCCTTGTGCCTCCATGACCAGCTCCTAATGTTACAAGTGAAGGGTTACATAGCACCGTTTTCAGGCTGTTGGTACCAGGGGCAAAGGAAGCCAAGGGGCTTGTGTTGTTCCTCTGTTTATTGGTCAGACCTAACCAGGAAGTTACCTCTAGCTGAGAAGGAGAAAGGATGCTGAGACTTGACAGATGATGGTAATGACTATACCCGAAGAATGTTTGCAAATGTCAGAGAAGCAGAGAGACCTGAGCTGGGCCCAGCGGGTCAGACAACTCGCAGGTTCATGATGAATGTTGGGAACAGAGTTGGCATGAGAGGGATAAACAAGAAAGTTCTAAAGGAGCAAGAAAAACTGGGATGAAGTCAAGGAAGCTTCCAGAAGCTGAGAAGACATTTCAGCCTCTCCCTTGTCCCAAGATACTTTTTTAATTGTTCCTGGTACAAGTTTATTTTCTTGAGGTAAAATTATTCCTTATTTCCATAGTTATTGATTGCATATTAAATATGGTTTGTTCTGCTTCTTGACATTTGGGACAAAGAGAAGCAAATGTTCAAAGTCACTTTTCTTATAGGACTTATGTTCTTGGAACAAATATTGCTGTTGTAAGAGAAGATAAGGTAGTATGGAGTGCCTGGGAAAATGCTACTGTGGATTCCAGTGGATAAGACCAGACCTATCTAGGAAAGCCACTGCTGTTGCTGACTGTAGTGGTCACTGTTTCATAGGCAGCCTCCCACTGAATTCTGCAGCCAGGCTTATTCTGGTGAGCCATGGCTAATCTCAAGAAATCCTCCTATACTCATATAGTTCTCTGTTTTTCTTATTTTGTCTTTTTTTTTAAACTGAGGACCAAACCCAGGGGTTTGCACTTGGTAGGCTGGTGCTCTACCACTGAGCTAAGTCCCCCAGCCCTAGTTCTATGTTTAAGGCGAAGCACACTGCAGGAAGAAAAAAGGAAGAAGTGAATGTATGAGACTAATTTGCCTAACTGTGGTCAAGAAACTTCTGGACTGCAAAGCCCTACCTAGCTGGTGGTGAGAACTTGGCAGGGAGTGAGTGAGAGCAGGCCAGGCAACAGCTTTGCCGGAAGCTGGCTGCAGGCTTGTTTATGTCTGGGTGTGTTTCTCTTACATAACTAGGCAAGTAGGCTACACTTGCCTTCAGCTACCAGGCCTGGCCTTCCAAAGGCAAGCTGGCTTTCATCAGAAGTCAGCTTGTAGACGGCTGGGCTGTTTTCTGTTGGTAACTACTCCCTGGCAGATTTGTAGCACCTCTGAGAGGACGGAGACACTCCAGCCACCCCCTTCCTCTGTTCTTGGTACCAAAGGGCCCTTTTCCCAGGACAAAAATATCTCCCTCGTTATGGCCTAGAGCATGTAGCATAGCAAGGAAGTACTGATGGGAATCTGTGTTTTAGGCAGCACTGGGGGAGCTAACAGGTAGTGAGGATGATAGCTGAAGGAAGGAGGACTGGGATCCCCTGAGCAGCTGTTGGTCCTGTAGGATCCTCAGGAAGAAGCTGGCCCATATCCACTGTCTGGTCATATTCTCTCACCCCTGCTGTTCTGGGAATGAGCCATCTCTGGCTGATTCCCCTCTGCAGCTATAATCCCTTGGATTTAGAAGTCTTCGTTCTTGAGTAATGGGAGAAATCCTATTGGAAGTGAGATAACAGTAGCATTTTATGTGGTTTTATGTAACACATGCATAACACGGTGTGTCCCAGTTGCCTTGGGTTTTGTTGTTTTGTTTTGCTTTTATGAGACTGAGTCTCATGTAGCCCAGGCTGGCCTTAAACTCACTGTGTAGCAAAGGGTGACCATGAACTCTTTATCCTCTTGGCTCTACCCCCTAAGTATGTTACTTTGGAAGACTTGGGTTGTTTTTAAGCATGTAAAGAGTGAAATTGTTGGTTTGTTTTATTTTGTGTGTATGTGTCCACGGGATGTGTAAGTCAGAGGACAACTCTGTGCGTCAATCAGTTCTTTCATGTTTCACATGGGTCTCGAGGTGGAACTCACCTTCTTACACACTGAACCACTTGACAGGCCCAAAGTTATTGTAAAAATATTACACTACATACAAATATCAAAGTCCATCCCTGGGGTCTAGAGAGACTGTCACTGTGTGAGTCATCCTTGGGGTGACAGAGCAATGACAAGGTCTGAGAGCAGCTGGCTTGGAGATGGCTGGCTTCATCCTGGGTCACAGCAGGTCACTCCCACACTCAGCCTCTCACACCTAGCTACACTGCCAGGCAGGTTTAGAGCATCTCCTCTGTCTGACAGCCGTGTTAAGGGAGAGAGGTTTATTTAGGTCACAGTTTTGTGGGAGGGAAGTCTTGTGGATGGGAGCTTGTAGCTGTAACTTCTCTCATGAGGACAACCTTCCCTGCCTGTCAGTGCCTGTCAGCTCAGTCCCATGGGGACCAAGTGTTCAAACAGATGTAATTCAGTATTTCTTTTACATGTGCTCTGTGTGTGTGTGTGTGTGTGTGTGTGTGTGTGTGTGTGTGTGTACATGAGCATGTGGTACAACCTCGGTGTCCTTCCTCAAGTGCTGGCCATCTTGCTTTTTCTCTTGAGAGAGATGTCTCATTGGCCTGGGACTCACCAAGTGGCTTGGTTTGCTGTTCAGGGAGCTCTAGGGATGTGTCCACTTTCCCAGCAGTGAGATTACAAGCATTGTCACCATGCACAACTTTTTTTTTTTCTTTCCCACATGACTTCTGGAAATTGAACTCTGATCCTAATGCTTGTGTGGCAAGTAATTTACTGACTGAGCTATTTCTCCTGACAACCACATTCTCTTGATCTGTCCATTGTCATAAAGAAATTTTTAGTTGGATATATCACATTGTTAGGGCTTCTTGGGTCCTTCAGCATCTCCATGCATTTAACAGAGAGGGCAGGCAGGCTCCCAGCTTGTATAGGTGGCTACGCTAGGAATTTCCTGCACTGCTTTATTTCCATAGTCTTTAGCTTTTTCATTCCTTTCTACTTTTGTCAAGGGAGATCAACTTTCTGTTTATACCAGGGGTACAATGTTTCTTTGAAAACAACATCATTTAAACAAAAACAGCATGTGAATCTGATGGAAATACTAAAATATATGCAGTGTAGATGTTGTGTTGCTATAGAAAAATGTAAAATTAAGAGAAGAATGACAAGGTTTGGGATGTTTTAGTCCAATATCAGTTGTGGCTACTATTGTAGAGACTCCCTGTCTCTTCTTCATAGGCCTGGGACCAGCCTGTATCTAGGAATTGTCTTTTGGCGTGGGGCCTGTACTTCATAAGTTGTGACTTTCTAGGAGGCACTGGGCACCAGAGTCATCTAGGCTAGTTGTGTCTCTGTGGCAAATGTCTGAATGTTGACCTTAAGTGGGGGAAATAAAGACTTTGCACCAGTTCGAGTTAGATTCAGCCACAAAATGCATTTGTGAATCAAATATATAAGGAAAAATGATTTTCAGAGCTTTGAGTGTTTTAAAATATTGCTAAGGGGTCATTCATATCCCTGCCTTTGTAACTCAAGTCCCTTTCTAAACCCTAGCAAATTAATAATTCAAAAAACAAGTTAGACTCACAGTCTCCAAGCTCATCCATCTTCTCATTTATGTTACGACATGGATACAGTCTCCATATAGACCCTAACATGGCATGTAGGCCACAGGTTTATAATGGACAAAGTACATTTGACCTGTGTGCTGGAAAACAGCAGTCATTTCTGGTTCTGCTCATCGCTAAAGCCAATAGTTAGAATTCTGAACACAGTGCTCTTGGTCATTAAGAAGGTTCTTGGGGGCTGGAGAGATGCCTGTTAAAAGCTCTTGCTCTTTCAGAGGATCAGAATCTGGTTCCAGCAGCATCATCTGGAGGCTCACTACCACCTGTGATTCCAGCCCCAGAAGATGTAATACCCTTTTCAGGACTCCTCAGCCTGCCCCACCATGCACACAGAAAACAAAAAGTTGTTGGTGACAGAGCAATAAGGTCATTGAGATCCTCCCTCCCCCATGTGGGGTGAGATTTCACTTGATTCTGTGTCTTTAAAAATGAAAATCATTCACTGCTTATTATGTTCTTAGGTTCATCAAGTTATGAATGAAGTCTTACTAGGGAAGCCATCAGAAGGGAGATAAACAGCTTCTCAGTGTGATGACAGAAATGGCCAGACGTTTCACATCTATAAAAGCAAAACCCCATAGAACAGCCCATCTAGATTAATCACATGCCACCAGGCCATGTGATTAATCAACATAGTCCAGAATGACAAATGAGGAGAACATTGAAAGTGTCTTGTTGTATCCTGGATGTATAACTAATAGAACCTCTTCTTCATAATTAGAATGAATGTGTACAGCCATTGATAATGCTTGTGAAGTACCCGTGGGCTTTGTATGTATCACATTACTAGCTAGTTAAATAAATTAATAACATAATCAATTATGGTTATAAGAAAACATTTTCTTCTATTTTGTATATTTTGTTAAGAATCTTAATAAAACTTAATTTTAGCGTTCTGTGGGGAAAATAGATCTAGATTTGTAATATGAAGCCAGGGCCATTTGGTTTGTTCAGTTCATATGTCCTTATATCTTTTATGTCCTCCAGAACTTTCTATAAAAAAGTAGAATTTTTAGCTATAGACTGTCAACCCAATAGTCATGAGTTATGATTCATAGTCTGATTTTACCCTGTGTCAGACACAGGACAGGAAGTGGGATATGTACCAATTCTAATGGTTTTGGAACATACTGTCCCCTTGTTCTGTTTTTCAGACAGGGCCTTATTATGTATCCCTGGCTTGTCTAGAACTTGTTATGTAGACCAAGCTGGTCTTGAACTCACAGAGTTCTACCTGTGCCTCCATCCATCTGCCTCGCTGCTGGGCTTGAAGGCATGTGCCAACATCCAGCGGAATTCTTTCCCTCTTGTATCCATGCAAGAAAACTTGCTAAGTAACACTGTGTGTGGATATATCATGAATCTACCCCATTAAAGTCACTTAAAGATACAATCCTATGGCTAGTATTATTATCCTTGTACTTCATACTGATCATAATTAAAGATCTTAATAATGACAGCAAACGTTAAAAATAGTAACATCATATTAATGGAGTACTTACGGTCAACTGCTATATATATCCAGATTTATTTCATTGCCATAAGCACACAAAGACAAGAGTGGTGTTACTCTGCTTTTACAGATGGGAAGACTCCATGGAGGTGTCTGGAGATTGAATAAACAGACCAAGCACAGGAAGCCAGGCCTCTGGCTTGCACAGGTTTTATTGCCTTCAACTCTGTGCTCTCTGCAAATACAGTAGCATCCCCACTCCCACAGACCCCACTCTGAGCAGCTTTTACTATTTGAAACAAAGTGAAGACCATGGATGCAAGAAAAGCTATTTCTATAATTCAAAATGAAGGGAAGAGCCATCTGTGAGGATCTGGGGATGATCCAGAGTGACCACTGCTGAGCTTCCTGTTGTCTTTGGATCCTTAGTAGCTCATGCAGTTTGAACCTGTCACATGCTTGAGAAGTGTGATACTAGCTAGCTAATGCTTCCATGTTATTAGTAAAGGAATTGGAGTTGAGTTTAATGTGTGAGAATTTAAAGATCTCCCATGACAGGGGAATCCACGCTTGCCATGGGCTAATATCTATCTGTCTAGAACTATTCAGGTTTTAGATAATTGATTGAGGTATAGAAGAGAAAGTAACTGTAACTCTGAAGGTCCAAACCTTCATAGACAGAAAATGCATTTGTTGTTGTTGTTTGTTTGACTAAGAAGGCAAGATTTGGTTGCAAGATGAATTGCTCATTCTTGATAATTTCTCAGTTCTGTTTATTTCTTTTAGATCACTCCTTTTATGACTTCAAAAAATCCAAGCATGCTCCAACATCCCTTGCTTCGGGCCAGCACTCTAGCATGCTGAATGGGGGTGAGGAAGTCTATGCTAACTGTATGGTGATTGATCAGGTAAGGCATGCTGAAGTGACCAGGGGTTTTTGAACCACTTCCCCAAATAAGCGAGATAGAGATAAAGACAGAGGTAGACAGACAGACAGACAGACAGACAGACAGACAGATAGATAGACAGACAGAGAGACAGACAGACATAGCACTTTCTTGCTTTCTTGTGATCATTTGAAAATTCTGTCCTAAGTTCCTACTCCCAATCTTTACCTTGGCTTCTCCCTTGGGAAAAGAAGACCTTACCCCAGCAAGAAACACTGGAAGGGAAAGCCCTCGGTCTAGTCAGGATGGAAGAGAGAGTTCTTTGGTGGAGCCAAACAGGAAGTGACAATGAGTGGTCAATATCACCCACATGGTTTTTCAATAAGTGTTCCCTTTCCTGTGTGTGTGTGTGTGTGTGTGTGTGTGTGTGTGAATGTGATCTCGCAGACAGTAATGAGTAGGTAGATACCTGATCCCAGCCCATCTGATGTGGTCACATGATCATCTTTCATCCTTGTAATATGCAAGCTGATGTGTATTGAGATCATAGAACTTTGATGTCCTGCCATGGGGAAGCTGGAACATTTAGAATTTCTCCACTCCTTCCCCAATTTAGAGACTTGTGAGCTGAAGCTCAAAGCAGAGCTTAGGTGCATCAGCTCTACTTAGCTTTGTTTCTGTTTCAACTCAGTCATCTTGAAGCTTTTTTTGTATCTATAAAATTAATTAGTCTTATAAATGTGAACTTTTTTCACATCCTAATTTGACACAATCTTATGTGATTTTCTTGGATAATTTTGACAATGTGATTCTTGTCTTTACCTGCTATCTTGAAAAGTAATCTTCATATAAATATGCCATACACACATCTACACATGTGCACACATTCACACATGCACACAGACACTAAATAGACATTAAGGTATTTTACCATTTTCTTGTCTAGTAGATCTCTCCTTAAGCCTGGAGTTGAGTGCTCCACTCCTCTGCTTTTGTGTCATGAAGCAGTTATAATTAATGCATACTATAGATGGCAGAGGCTGGGTGGAATCCAAAATGATGGAGAAGCTAATAAATCATAATTGATACCAACTAAAAATAAGTAGTGTGGTCGTCTTGGCATTAGGCATCTGAATGTTAGCCATAGCTCCAGAAATCTAGGGTGGAATATGGACTGAGTCCTTCAGGTTCGGGATGATCAGACTGTATGCATTATCCACACTCAGACATAAATGAATATTTACATGTAGGGTTTATTATATTTGTGATAGTATATAAGATTTATTTTCTAGTCCTTTTGGGAGATAGTTGACAAAAATAATAAGCACCGAAATATACAAGGTGATGTGTTGAGATTCATATGCATTGTGAATTTGTGAATAATGTTTCTGTGTACATGGGAATAGAGGCAGTTCTCAAGGAGAGTGATTGTATTTCCCAAGTTTATACCCAGAATGGGGTTTCTGAATTATATGGCTGCTGTATTTTAATTTTTTGAAGAATCTCTGCTCTTTTCAATGATGGCTTCCATCATCAGTGTTCCAGGGCTTCCTTCTCTGTTCCCTTGCTTACTCTCTTTTGCTGCCTTCTGGTGGCAGCTTTAACATGACACTTCGCTCTGGGTTTGGTTTGCACTGGTGTTAGTACCATGTGCATGGCACATTTTCTTTGAAAATGTCTGTTTAGGCCCTTTGCTCATTTAAAAATTGTTTTTGCTGTGTGTGTGTGTTTGTGTGTGTTTGTGTGCATGTGTGGTATGTATTATATGTGTGGTGTGTGTCTGTCTGCATTTGTGCTGTGCATATATGTGTGTGTGTAGTGTGATGTGTATATATGTGTGTGTGTAGTGTGATGTGTATTATATGTGTGTGTGTATGTGTGTGGTGTGGTGTGTATTATATGTGTGTGTATATGTGTGGTGTGTGTCTGTCTGCATGTGTGGTGTGTGTGTGTATGTGTGTGTGGTGTGGTGTGTATTATATGTGTGTATAAGTCCAGGCACGCATAAACCACAGTGTGAATGTGGAGGTCAGAAAACACCAGCTCTTCTTGTAAGCACATGACCTTCTTTGTATCTTTCTGAGTCTTTTAAAAATCTCTCATTAGTCTACAGATATTTATTATCTGAATGAGATTTTTTATTTTATTACATTGTTATTTAGTTATTCATTAATGATTATTAATTAATTATTTCTATCTTCATAAATTCAGCAGACTTTTGGGGTCTTTATTCCATCTTATTCTAACCCTCACTGGACAAATTATTGATCCTACTTTGATTTCCCCCACCTACTGTGATTGTTTCAACTTTATATGGGGAGACTGTCATTACAGTGTTCAAAAATGCACTAAAATTGAAAAAAGCCTCAAAGATGAACTTAGGATATAATTTTTTATGACTACTTTAGGTAAGAGAAATACTGCTTTAATAATATGCAATAAACAATCAAAGGAGAATGCAGACAGCCCTATTTAATAAAATAGTAAAGGATCTCCGAACTTGTACAGTGAAGACAGGCTCGTCTAGACCTGCTTTCCACAGCCATGGGCATCCTTCCCCTCTTCCGTCCAACCCTTGGGGTCACAGACACACACCACAAATAATAATTTTAGGTTTAGACATTTAAAGAATCTTCCAGTTATACAATGTGCTTGATGTAGTTTGATGTGCTCTTTATTTAGTGATGTTTATTAGAAAAACTCAGACTTAGATACCCATCATGACAATTCTTATGAACTGTGTTTTGAGTAGAATTTTCCTGGTTCTCTTAAGTGTTTTCTAAAGTAGTTAACAACATATGTCCCATCATTTTGAGATAGTGGTTCATAAAGTGTTAAAGGGACAGCCAGGTTCTGCTTAGTTTATAGGCTTGGTTCTTAATTTTGAGAATTATGAGAGAGTGATAGAGGATGATGGGATAGGCCATATGAACACAAACATAAAGGAATTCTCTGGTTACATAAAGCACAAATGAGAAGAAAAAGATAAATGTGGTGGAGATTTTTAACTCTGAGGGTTTTGTTGATTTTAATCGAACCACTCTTTCCTGCTTTTGTTTGGCAAATGTTCTTTTCCCATGTCCAGGTTGACGATTTGGACATCAACTACATAAACATAGAGGGCCTCTCCTCCCATACTAGCCCCGAATCTATGAGGCCTCCTGACACAAGTCTCTGTGGGCATCCATTCCATGAGGACAGTGAGAAGACAGACAACACTGCAGCCCTGCAGTCCTGCATGTCACTGGCCACTTCACACACTTCTAATTTGAACCTTCCTTTTGGTCTTCATGAATTTGAAAAGGAGCAGAGTCATCTCAAGAAAAGAAGGTAAGATGCTTCTTTCTGCAGGAAAACTGCAGGGAATTGTGGAAAGATTTTTTTTAAGAAATTGTTGCCATCACTGTGTCTATATCAAAATGTTACTCCCTTTATTTCCTGTCTATACTCATTTGAAAGTAAGACAGTCAAGTAAGTTGACAGAAATGCAGTGAAGGAAATCACAATGCTGAGTACTGGGAGACTGGGGACATGTTTGTGGTGTGACTGCTGAGAGAAGGGCATCGTGTACCAAGTTTGGGAAGTTATTGGCATTGTCTAGTCACTACTGTTTTTCCGCAGGCCAGTATGTCAGTATTTGTAGCAGTAGGAAATAACTCAACTAGGGACTAGATATGTAGTTATACAGAGTCTTAAACTATATCAATGGAACACTGGACAGCTCAAGAAAATGATTTAAACAAACGCAAATGTGTATACATAACATGCATCTCAAAGGCATGAAGTTGAAAAAAGTGAGATACCAACATATTTTATTTTTACAGAACAAAAATAAGAAAATTTATTGTGTATGTGCATATGTTATAAAGAGAAAGGATAGAATGGGAGGGAAAATCTCTAAATTCACAGAGTTTGTGGGACTAGTCAGAGAGGAGCGTGGGATAGTGAGGACTCGATGGACTTTGCCTGGACTGGTGAGCATTTATGTTCCAGTTGGCTGGGCTAATAAAGGCCTTACTTTTGCTGGTATACATAAGATACATTTTAAAGAGCACTATTGTATGTGTCATGATGACATATATTTGTGTGTGTTCACATTTTCTGTGTCTATATGTTCATTTTCCTTAGGAAATTAGCCAGTTTTCACTTTCCTTTGGGGTTAATCTCTTTTTCTCTCACATCCTAACCCTGTGATTTTGTGTTAATTTTCATATATAAAATTATAAATCAAAGTGAATGTGTGTGTAGATGTTTATGTATGAACATGCATGTAGATGAACAGATCCTCAGAAGAGCTATAGTTGCTCATGAAGAGACAGGGAGGGACTAGTACCAGGGACACCATCCACTGGGTATATTCTATATGGATCTACAGACGGAGGTTTTTTAAAGTGTCAAGTATTGATATTGAAGGTTATTTTGAACAGAAGTCCTAAAATCCTCATGTTGGGTTTGTGTTTAATTTTAGGCTTCTACAGATGCTGGAGAGTGGTTATTTTCAATTGCGTAATGGGGTCTTTGGGGCTTTGAACCTTCATGCTGGGGATAAGAAGCCATCATGTAGGCCAAACTCTACACAGTTCCACTGTGTGTGATTTGATACATTCTGGCAGAATGTTTTTGGTCTGTTAAGTGCCTATCAGATCTCAAGAACTGGGTTTCTTAAAGAGACATTTGAGAAATATAAGGCAGAAAAACTACAAATGGTTATTCTGGTCTCTTTATGAAAATATTCCCAGAACTTCAAATCTATGTTTTCATCATCCTGTTGTAGGAAATTTAAACATTTCCTTGCTACAGATAGTTTTTCTTTTTAGACTATCAGAAAAACCAAGCCAGCACTCAGGAGGCAGAAGCAGGAAGAATACAAATTCAAGGTCAGCCTAGACTACACAGCACTATCAACATATCTACTTACCTATCCACCTATATATAACCCTTTGTCAGATTGCTTCCACAGGCTAGCCCTCTCCTATGCACTCCCCCAGTCTTGAGAAATGCAGGAATGGTGATGCGTAGAAGTGAGACCGGTGGCAGATATTTCTTTTTACTCTTGAGATAACTAAAGTTTCCTCCTACCAGTGGATGCTGTCATGAAGAGCCTGATAGATAAGAAACCATAGTGAAATGTCATGGGAACAATAGCATTAGAGCTAGGAACTTTTAATGAAAGAGAAATTTGGGGGCACAATCAAAAACTGTAGATATAGAGGCAAGGCTAACTAAGACAAATCCTGCATCTCCTGAGGGTCAGAACAATGTTTAATGGTGCAACCCACATTAATCCAGATGTTGGAGCTCTCTGCCTGCTCCATATCTGAATGTTATGGTAAGATTTTCCCAATTTAGTAGGATAGCAGATGTTCCCAGAATCCATTCTGAATCCTTCCTCTGTGCACAAGGGATATGCAGGTTTGTAGAAAAGATGATCAGGAGGAGGAAAAAATATCACAGCCACAGTAACAATTTTAGGAAGTGTGGGTTTACTGTAACATGCAAACCAGTTGCAATCCCAGTAGGAAAGTAATGGGTCTCAGGCTAACAGCGTCTTAGCCACACTTGACTTACTTCCCCTAAGGAGACAATAGCACATTGGGATTAACATTTACCCTGTGAAAGATAACTTGCAGTTACATTGTTCATTTCCACTGTTCTTTCTCAGCTATATCAGGTATTATAAAATAACTGTTTCTTTGGATCTTTTCAAACTGGGAATGCAGCACATCCATGGTAACAGAAAAGTCTAAACAATGGAGCTTTCACATCAGCCAGAACCAACAGATATCTTAGATTCCTCTCTGTGTGTGGGTGCTTTTCAGTCACTCTGTTTCCCTCCATGGAAGTTTAGCAAAGACCAAGTCAACTTCCATGACATGTGGAGCTGAGGGGAGGTGAGGGGCATCAGAGTTCCTAGTAACTGTCCTGCCATGGTGCCCTCTGAACGCAGCTGCTGTGACTGAGTGCCCATGTAGCTGGGATTCTTTTGGCAGAACATTCATTCACACTCGGTATTTTATTTATTTGTGAGTCTTTTCCTTTTATGACTGTTCACCATAAAAATTAACTTTCTGAAAAAAACCCAACAATTTAATATGTATAGGATGCAATGATTATATATTATTTAAAGTCTATAGTTCTTTTGAGAAAATAAAGGAAAAATGAGACACAAAACACCAATTTTAAATTATTAAACAGCAAAAACTGAGGTGACAGAAAACAACCATTTGCCTCATTTGAAAACCACCTCAGACCACTTTATGTTTTGTCATACTTCACAGTTTCTTTTAAGTGCCACCCTTTCATCACCCCCTCCTTTTGAATTTTAGCAGTTTTATGCAATGGCATATTAAACATATTCTGGTATCTTCTAGTGTATGTCATTGTAGAGGGGCATTCTGATCATAGCACATTGAATGGCCTCACTTGCCATTAATGGGACGTCACTGTAAGGTGACGTAGGCAACCTTGAGGAATGCCATCTATGCTACCAGCACCTTGGCCTTAGTCAAGAAGTCTAATTTGAATTAGATGGAAAATAGTGGTGACTGTTTGCTAATGTTGAAAGTAATGTAATATCGGAGCATCCATGGTCTCTTCATAGTGATAAACTTGTACTGTAACTGGGAGGCCATGCACCTGCAGTAGGATATTGCTGTAGGCTGCCAGTGAGAGTTCATTTCACCAGAGCAGGGGCCACAAGTTCTAATGAACCTGTTCTTCAATCTTAGAGGTGTTTTTTTTCCCCTTTTTCTTTCTTTCTTTTTCTTTTTCTTTTTTTTTTAGTTTGTTAGAAAACCACACAGAACCTTAAAATTTTTATTATAATTCCAAGCCAATAATATTTATCAGGAATATTTTCTTTACATCAAGTTTTGTTTTTTATTTTAAAAAAAAATCTAACAGGTTCTGAGATATTTGAGTGTTGAAATAAATGTAGAAGTGTGCCTCCAATTCCCTTTTCTGCTCTGCGCTAAGGATAAGACATCCAGTGTGTTCTCCATGGCCAGGGGCTACTACCAGATTTCAAAGCACCTCCTGTACCCAAGGAATGAGTCAGGGTTAGAAACTTATCTAAGGTTTGAAGTATAGGCATGGGGTAAGAGCTCTCCCTTAGTATCACATCATTCATGAAATTAATATTGCACTATTAAATAATCCTATTTTTAAAAAAGAAAAGCTAAAATGCATAATTTAAAATTTCAACTTCCATTGCTTGTAGTTCCAACAAGATGGTTTTCTAGTGTTGTGTTGGATGAAAATCTCATCTACTAGCACTGAAACAGTCAAGGAAAATAAACTTAAAATTTATCCCATGTTATAATGCACCTAAGACCAAGCATGACCACCTTTGAACACCATGGCCACCCATGACCAGCCATGGCCTTGATGTTTGGTGGAACAGTTGAAAAATATAAATGTTGTGAGGGACTGGACCTGAAAAGTGGGTAGTCACATTCTGCCCTTTGATGCTATGCTTATGAAAATTAAATAGGAAGAAAAGCGCTGGTAGTAGACAGAATCTTTACTTTCTCTTGAGACAGAGTCCTTAACAGTAGATCTCTAAACATGATCATCTCATGTTGACGGCTTGAAGCTTCACATTCAGTTTATCTTTGACACTTGTCTTGTCCCACTGAGGCGAGCTCTTTCCTGTCTCAGGCTCACCTCTGCCCTCCTAGCTGTCCATCTTCCTAGAGGCTGCTGTGCAGATAGATAGCCCTGTGAGTCAGCATCATTGGTGTGTTTAGTATGTGAAGGATTGCTATAATATAGGGCTGGTAATAATGATGTTTACCAAACAAAAGCAGTGAGGGTTGTCACCATCAACACACTTTTGTAAAATAATTGAGATGGTGTGACAGGCTATTTATTTTAGGCCACCAACCGGCTCTCAGCTCAGGACAGAGATTTCTTACTGGTTTTGAATGCTCAGCCTTCGGCTTTAGCTTCACTCTTTTGTGACTAGCGCTTTTAACCTGGTTTTGTTCATCTATGTTTGCCTCTGGGTGTTTTACTTTCTTTCTTTCCCTGCTTCTCGGTGCCTGTCTGGCTGGCATCTGGCTGACTTCTCACCCTGGGCATGTTCCTAATTCTCGCCTCACCTCTCCTGAGCCTCTCTGCCAGCCAGCCTCCCCATTCCTCTCCTGCCCAGCTATTGGCTGTTTACCATTTATTAGACCAATCAGGTGCCTTAGGCAGGCAAGGTGAAACAGATGCAACATGTCTTCACATAATTAAACACACATCCTTACATCGTTAAACAAATGCAGCATAAATAAAAGTAACACACTTTTATATAATTAAAGTAATATTCTGAAGCATTAACAAATGCAACACACTTTTACCTATTTAAAATAATACAACAAAATTGATTTTGCCAGGTAGGAATATCCAGTTGGGGGACACATGAAATGTTGTTTAAAGGGCTGGCAAGATGGCTCAGCAGGTAGAAGTACTTGCCACCAACTAGGACAACCTGAAGTGGATCTCCAGGTCCCATCTGGTAGTAGGAGACAACTAATTCCTGCATATTGTCCTCTGACTTCCACATGTGTGAGGTGGCACACACACACACACACACACACACACGCAAAGAAAAAAAATTTTGATTAAAAAGAGATTTAAAGGGGAAAAAGTATAAAAAGCAGTGTCAGTGAGAAATTACATGGCCTCGTATTTCATCTTACACAAATGAGACTATCTGAACACAGAAAAACAAAACCAGTCTGTGTCTGATTGTTCACAGAATGATTTATTTCCTGCTTTAGTTCTAGCCTGGATGCCCTGGTTGCCGACAGTGAGGGGGAAGGGCATTCTGAGCCCCCCATCTGCTATGCTGTGGAGGCTCAGAGAGTCGGACTTCCCAGTGGGGATGAACTGGATTCTTTTGAGACCAACACTGAACCAGATTGTAACATCTCCAGGACTGAATCGCTTTCTCTATCAAGTACTCTGTATTCAAAGGTATGCTCCTCACTGTTCTGCTTGTGGTAAATGCACAGAACATGTTCTCAGTGCACCCGTCTCTACCTAAGGATGGGTTCTGTCTCCTTTCCACAGAAGAAATACTTGGGTATGTGTCAGGAGGACTCGGGTGATACCTGCTTTTTAATCTCCATAACTCTATCTTCATATTTACAACCCTTCCAGCCATTTGTTGGTGTTATTAACTCATAAGGAGTCCATGCTATTTTTACAGACTTGGGAAGCATTACTATTTCATACAATATTCCCATTCTCCTTCCTGACACAGAGGGAGGAAAACTGGAGATACTGAATTAAGTGATCAACTTGTTTTGCACATATAATCTTTAGCCTGGATGTTCCTGGCTTCACAAGCTAATCTCCGATGTTATTCACTTTGTTATCTTGAAGTTTTATCTTTTTTGTTGATTTCATGAACTTCATGGGTTTATAGGGGCTCACGGAGACTTGACTGACCACCAGGGAATCTGCATGGGACTGACCTAGGCACTCTGTGTATGTTACAGTTGTGTAGCCTGGTCTCTTGTGGGATTCCTAACAGTGGGAACAGGGGCTGTCTCCAACTCTTTTACAGACTTTTGGGACCCAACTTCTCATACTGGGTCACCGTAATACCTGGGGAGGCTCTTAGTCATAATGAAATTTGATATGCCATGTTTTGTTGATACTCATGGGAGACATGCCTTTTCCTAAACAAAAATGGAGGAGTGGACTAGGGGCTGGGAACAGAAGGGGGTGGGCAAGAGGGAGGAGAGGAAGGAGGGGAAACTGCAGCTGAGATGTAAAATAAATAAGTTTATTACAAATAAATACTTTAATTCAGCTTCTCAAGGCAAACTCTTCTGTTTGAACACACACATATGTATATTTTATTTGACTTCTGTTATAATCCATTCATTTTCTTCTTAAATTGTATTCACTACTGCAAAACAGTGTGCGAAATGCCAAGGTTCTATCAGGAACATGTAAGTATAGGTTAGTAAGATTATACCTTACTTTTGCAGTGTATCCTGTAATATACAAAATGGTTTTGTGTATGTGCAAAATACAGAGGTTTTTCTTGGCCCATCTAAGATATAAGCAGCACTTTTATTTTATGTTTTGAAAGAATTACAGTTTTGTCTGTGTGGCCCCAGGTCATTACTCAAATTAAGGTCTTATTGAATCTTTCTCCCTCCGTAACCTGGAAATCTATACTTATTTTTTGAACCTGGGCATCATATGATAATTCTGGGTAATAAGAATAGAAATGTGGATGAATACTGTTTAAGAAAAATATAAATATGGTTGTGAATGCTAATACTAGCTAGTTTTGAGTTTTGAATGAATGTGCAAACCTTATCATTCCTTGGAATAAAATATAGCTTTTTGGAAACAGTTTCACATTCATGCTAAAGAAGATTCTGGCTGTAAAGGGCAGCTTGTCTTGCCTCTGTAATTACCCAGCGTAACTTCCCCAAAAGGTTTTGGACAGTTTTCAAAGTTCCTTTGTCATGAACAGTTACTGTATATGACTTAAGTGAACAGGCTGGCATCTGGTGGGCTCCTTTTGACCCATTCCCTGCTCTGGTGAGAGTACAGCTCAGCATCCTGTGGCTCAGCCTCTGGGCCAGTGGGTGCTTCTAGATAAATAAGGCGACCAAGCCCAGACCCTTTGAAGCTAGGTGAGACTTCTGTTATCCACTTTGCCCTGAGCTCTTTAACCAAGGATTGCCAGGGAACCAGGTGTTTTCACTTAGGAAGAATCAGTAAGACTGGCTCTCAAGCAGGACACTTTGTGATGGCTTAATTTTAGTTAGGAATTCTGGATCACTTTCTCTTAACTCTCTCCATAAATAATACCTCAAAAATACATGGGGAAGATCAACGCTAAGGCCTCTGTGGGATAGGAGTAGATACCATAAATGGAGTTCATAAATTTCTATGCATATTCATCTAAAATTTCTGGAATATGTAAGAAAACCATGTTTTGATTATCTTGCCATCCTTCATTTCATGTATGTTGCAAAAATAATAATGGAAATAACAGACTATTGGGAAAGAGGAACAAAAATGGTGGGTCATTTAAAAAGAATGATACTAATGTCATATAAGTCACTGATAGCATCACTCCAGGAAGTACAGATGGTAAGTCCATTATACAATGGGCCCAAATGAACAGGATTCACAGGGACTCCTCTCTAGGCTACAGCTAGCACTTAAACAGCCATTTGAAAGCTTTTATAATTGGATGAAGGTATTTCTCAACCTTCTAAAATTGCTTAAGGAAAGAGATCTCAATATATAATTTTATTTGAATGCTGAAGTATAAACTAACAACAAAGTTATAATCGGTGTAAAAATAAAGACACAGTTGAACATTCAGAGCAAAAGTCTTGTGACCTAATTTTCTTATTTTTAACCAAGTTGTTGAATAGTACAAAGGTATTCTTTTGCATCTATAAAAACTGTTCCTCAAAGCTTTAGTTTATCAAATCTTAGATAAAAAGGGCAATGCTGTAAAGGCTTTGAGAGGCAAACAGAACAAATAAATAAGAAGATGGTGTAAGAAATGTTGCCAAGCCTGATGGTGTGATCTCTTATTTCAGCTGCATGGGAGACCTAGGGGACTAACCCAAGCTCAGTGCCAGCCTGGGCAAGTTAGTGAGAGAATATTTCAAGATGAGCTGTGGAGCATGGGCTGAGGATGTAGCTCAGTGATAGAGTGCCTCCCCAGCATGCACAGGACCCCGGGTTCAATTCCCAGAACAAATGAATAACTACATGGATGAAATGCATAGGTTGGAGTTTTAATTGGTGTTGGTGATTATGTGACACTGAGATCTTTTTAGGAGTCCCTACTTTCTGGGATTCGCTCGCGTTCATATTCCTGTTCATCACCCAAAATCTCATCTGGAAAATCCCGGCTAGTGCGTGATTTCACAGTGTGCAGTTCCAATGAAGGTAAGCCCTGTCTACCATCCATCTTTGGACTCCTTCAGTTCCAGAGCAGACCTCCAGATAGTCTGAGTACTTAAAATGTATAGATGAGTTTCAGTTCTGTGCCCACAACCGATTTTTCTAAGCATAGTAACATCCTTTCCTTGTTGGACATCAGTGATTGTAAATTAAATTTTATGAAATTATGTATATGTGCCCACTTCTCTGTTGTTTATTTTAGTAATATTCTCAAAGATGATAGAAACAGGAATGGACTCCAGGCATACTGCTGTGAGGATCTTAGAGGATGGAAGTAAATTCTGAAGATTGCTTTTGTCTGATACACACAGTGCTGAGAGGCAGCTTCTCAGAGGCAGATCAGCAGGGCAGAATAGAGCTGCTCCTTCCTTATTTAGCCCAGGACTTGGGAGAGTTCAAATAACAGTGTTTTACAACACCAATAAGTACATCTCAGCATTCAGAGAAAGAGCACCAACGTAAGGAAGCAACTTTTATTCAATAAACTTTTATTAAAATATAGCACCTACAAAAAAGGGTGCACATTAGAACAGTATGTTTAATTTTCAAAAGCGAATTCTGTCCTAAAGACAGAAAACCTATGAGCAATGGGGAGTTCTGCTGGGAACCGCTCTTATCCACTGCCCTCAATTTAAACTCTGCTTTGAAATGTAATTACTTCACACTTCTTGTGAGCAGATAATTGTGTGGCAGTCATATTTAAAAGCTGATTTGGGAGTGTTTGTGTCTTTTGAAATGCATAATAGTTTAAGAAAAAATTAAACTTTGATACATCAGACAATGCCCTGTTTTCTCCTTCAACCATTCAAAAGCAAGCTGCAGGCCTCAGTCAGAACTCTCAGCTCACCCAACATGCAATGTTTAAGAGTCTTCCTCTTTCCCCTTTTTTCTTTATCACTTTGTTTTGGTTCTATTACCATTTTGCATTTTTGACAACACAAGGAACAATATCTAGCCTTTGAGCTTGTGGATGCTGTTCACAAGTGCTGACGTGTGCTAAGTAGCCCAGCAAGATCAGCTGCATGAATAAGATAGACACATGAGCTGCACAGCCAGTGTTCTTTTGTGTTTGTTCCCTTTTATTTCTGGGATGCATTATTAGCAGAGAAGAAAGACTGGCCATTCATGCTTCTAAAAGTTCTCAAAGAGAATAAAAATGGGTACAATAGCTGCCGGAAGCTAGATGTTTTCTCTGCATGGCTCTTCATTTTATGGATCTTTCTTGACTCTCCAAGTCTCCTGTCAGCCTTTGGTTCAGATCCCTTTAATGGTAGCTTGACATCTTTTAATCAATAGTTCTAGCTGATGACTTAGTTCCACACTATTGCTATTTGGAAAGCATACCTGAATCTTCCATGCAGTGTGCAGTAAGGGTGCCTCACCATTAGGACTCAGTTTCTCCCACTCTGGAAGATTTGAAATCAGACACCTGATGTTGGAAAGGAAATGGACTGTTAAGGAAAAGGTACCTTAAATTGTAAATTTTAAATACAAATCTAAAACTCTGCATTTGAATTAGAAGGAATAAAAAGGTGACATCAATTCCTTTGTTAGTCTAAAAGTATTATCTCTAAGCAGTGTATTTAAAGACAGGGCTATTTGAATGAAGTTTGAAAGGTAAGAATTAGAACCATGTGGTTTAGCATGATATACTATAACACACCCACATACAGAGAGGAGGAGGGAGGGAGGGAGAAAGAGAGAGAGAGAGAGAGAGAGAGAGAGAGAGAGAGAGAGAGAGAGAGAGAATGAACTGAGGATTCCAATGGACAGAAACTGTACAGTTGCCAACTTCTCCATTTATACCATTTATGGGTCAGTCACACCCATAGGGCTACATAGGGTAATTTATCTTCTAATGGAGAAGAATCAATTTATGTAACCAAAACACAGGTGCAAATGCTTGCCTATTTGAAGAATATATTCAAATGTCTATTGTTTAATTTGCTAGAATGAATCAAAAGTAAATTGGTATTAGTTTTGCTCTTCTGTCTTGCAGAATTTGTCACAGCCCTAAGTTTTCCTCTATTTGAACAGAGACTAAGTCTCTATTTGCCCTAGGGGGATGCTTCCTTATATGCAGCACAACGCAGATACCCAAATTTAGGACATTTGCACTATTTTTAATTCTTTTAAAAACTTCTTTATTAATTTATTTATGTATGTAAGTGGTTTTCTTGCACACATGTATGTGCATCCTTGTGTATATCTGGTATCAGATCCCTTGGAACTGGAATTATAGATGGTTGTGAGCCACCCTGTGTATATCGGGAATTGAACCCAGGCCCTCATAAGCAGCAACCAACACTCTTAAATCCTCGTCATCTCTCCCTCTTAACTCTTTTTAAATCTTTTATTTATATTTAATTTATTTTGTATGTAAGGTATGTGCCTAAGTGTAGTGTGTGTGCTGCATGTGCACAAATGCCCAGACAATAGTGAGCTGACCAATGATGAATGCTGGAAATGAGAGTCAAGTCCTCTGCCGAAGCAGCAGATGCTTCAGCCAGAGCATCTCTCCAGCCCCTTCTCCAGCTCTTATTTGACATTCTATCTTCCTTGTTTATTCTGAAAGTTTACTTGCTATTATTTTTCATAATTTTTAAAAACAATTTTGAGCCAGGTGTTTAATGGCAGTAACTTCAGTATTTAACGTTTGTATATCTAAACTAAATCCCAGCTTTACAGTTTCCTTTGTTTTTTTGTGGATTTCTATAGAAAGGAGTGTTGTTAATATTGTAATAATAACTACAAATTTACTGTGAAGTCCAAATATAACCTACAAAGGACTTGTAGAGTGATGTCATACTTTAAAAGTTGCTATAAACGAATGGATGGAATCCAATTAAATTGTGACCGGTTGCTTTATAATGGACTTTATAAGTTGATAGTCTTGACTCTTATTTTCTTGAAATGTCATCCCAATTATTTATAATAACTATGACTTAATTTGAAAAACATTTTACAATGACTATAAAAGCCTTTGATTTTTTTCAAAGTAGATGTCTTATTATATTCAAGAACTCAAAGGGTATTTATTTACATGGTGTATGAACTGGCTCATCCTCCTGTATCCCTATTCCACCGCTTCCCCTACTCTGCATTGTATTGGTTGAGGATTGCCCTGCTCTGTGAATAGTGTGCCCCTCAGTGCCCACTCCCTCCTACCATTTCTCATGGTCTAAGTCAGTGTCCCCCTTTATCTCCATAGTAATTATTTAGATTCTGTAAACAAGATGGTATTGTGTTTGTCCTTCTGCCCTACCAGACCAACAGAAAGGGTGGTCTTATTTCCCATCAGGCACAGGGTGTATTTCTGATTGGCTGCTTGGGGATGTGACATTGCAGCTGAGTAGAGATGACCCTTCCCTGTACTTTGCTGAAAAGCAACAGTTTATTGAGTCCCTGTGTTGGCGGTTAGGGTTACAAATAAAGGTTAACATTTCAGTGGGAAGTAGCCAAAATTAGTCCAATTTTCCACACTGTTCAAAAACTTTCCTTTGTTGATGCTGACACACTCCCTGAAGGTACCAAAATGACCTTTTCTCTTCCAAATGAGGGAAAGCAATAAAATCTCATACATAGAAGATCAATCAACTCCCCCATATTTTCTAAGTGATAATATATAAAACGATAAGTTTGGTGAACATGTGGATCTTAGAATAACAAGTTACTGATGTTTGTCTTAGCTTTCTTGTTTATTTATTTATTTATTTATTTATGCCTTACAGAACAGAGATCATACAGCTTTCTGGAGCCACCAGGAGAAAAAAGGTACGTTGAGGTTTCCATTTCTTCAGGGTCCACTGATCTATTTTTGGAAATGCCTATCCATCACTTTTCCTGCCTGTCCAGTAGTTGGTGAGAGGTTTCTGTGTAATAAGCTGCCCAAGACCCAGTGTTCCCTCTCTGGAGTCAGTGTAGTGAGCCAGAAGTCTGTTTTCCATCCTCAGGGGACAGGCTACAGGCATAGGGACAGGGGCTTCTGGTTTAGGTTATTTTCAGATCTGAACATCTCAAGGGGATGTGAGGACCATCAGCTTTCGGGGCTGCAGGATTTGTCTGGATCTGCTCCATCACTAGCAGGTTCTCTCCAGCAACAGTTCCCCAGGTTCTTGTTGTGGAAAGCCCATACACACACCTGCCCCTGCCCTCTGTGGGTTTATACACCTGCATTGCCCTCTGTGGGTTTACACACCTGCCCTTGCTCCATGTGGGTTTACACACCTGCCCTTGCTCCATGTGAGTTTACACACCTGCCCTTGCTCCATGTGGACTTATACACCTGCCCTTGCTCCATGTGGATTTGTACACCTGCCCCTGCCCTCTGTGGGTTTACACACCTGCCCCTGCCCTCTGTGGGTTTACACACCTGCCCTTGCTCCATGTGGATTTACACACCTGTCCTTGCCCTCTGGAAGTGCGTAGCAGCATTAAGTTTGATGCAGCTGCTGCCTACCTTCAGCACTGCCAGGCTTCTGCTTCCTATGTAGATATGAGACTTGAAACCCAAGCTTCTGTTTATTCTAGAATGTAAAGCTGGTGTCATGGGCAAGCCTGGGAAGAGACTGGGCTGCAAGTGGGATGGCCAAGTTCTATTGACCTTGAACACCTAGCTGGCATTGTTAGCCCCAGGGCTTACTGCTGAACAAGTGACAGACATGGCAGAAGTGACTGGCCTTAAGGACTGTCCAGGAAGCAGCGAAGTAGCCTCAACTTTGGTAGCATGAATCTGAGCACTCTGGCATTTTTGACATCTAGGTAAAGATGAGTGTGTTGCTAATACAGGTTTGTTGAGTTAAAAAAAAAAAAGAAAGTAGCAGTAAGAAAAGGCCACCTTTGGTTCATTTGTATAGTTTTAGACAAGAATAGAAACTTCCAGATACACAGAGGAACACTAAGAATGCCACTGAAAGATGAGGATAGCATTAACAGAGACGGTGATGATGATGGTGACTGACAATTACTGGGTGATCTATGTGCCTCTTGCCATTCTGAGCAGTTTATATTTAAGGAGTCTGTTCCAAACACTGTAATCTGACAATCATCTTGGTTGTCCATTCACTGTTTTTGGAATCCTGTCTTTTCAACAGCTGTAGTAATAGGAGGCTGATTATAAAACATTTTTGTAAGTAAAAAAATATTTTCTGTTAGGAGGTTGGAAGATGAGAGGAACCAGTGTGACCCTGGACAAGTCACAGCTCATGCAGTAATGTCACCTGCATATCACATGGGGGGCGGTGCTTGTCTCATGTCCTGTCCCTCTTGTTTATTTCTATTGTTTCTCTCTCTTGGCCTTACCCCTCTCATGCACTTAGAAGACACAGTTGGGTTCAGTAGGATAGCTCTTTCTTCTCCTTGACTCTGTTCCTGGTGTCTTGTTGGATATACTAAGAAGCTCCCCTGCCCAGCCCTACCTGACATTTTGCCTTAATCATCCTGTAGGTAATTACTCAAGGAGTAATTATTCTTTGGAATTCTCTTACTTAGACTAGTCAGTTTCTGAAAAAAGGACATATTCAAGATAAAGGGGACTTACCCAGACCTTGTAGGCTCATTGCAATAGACAAGCTGTTTCCCAGTTCACTGATAATTATAGTACAGATCATCATTATACCAACGACTGTCCATGTTAAATTAATGACATCTAATTAAATTGATTGTCCTTAAGACATCAGAGTGTTAAAGGAAGTACTACGACGCTGATCCTCAATTTGCATAGTGGAAACTTACTTTAGTGCTTTGTATCCAGTTCACTGAAAGTAATTGGTTACTAATAAAATTGACTAAGGTTAAGATTTGAAGATCCATATTCTTAACACATATGTGTTTATCTATGGAAAAAGGTGTCACGAGGCTTTCTGAAGAACAGGGTTTGTAAGAGTTTATGGTGAGGAATCCCATTGGTCATCAACCTGATATCAGAAATTGAACTTTTTTGTTTGGAGATGTTGAAAAGAACTTCTTTGGAGTTTTATAAATTTAGAAGTTACTTAAATTTGGTTCTTTTCTAAATCAGTTAATTACTAAAGGACTATAGCACAGCCAAATTTGGTTAAAACAGAATGAACCAATCTCCTGCGTGTGCGTAGAGGGAGCTCTGCCCCGTTCTTATACCCCACAGTGGCTTCTGTGTATGCTGTCCACACTTTCACCAGGAGGGTGGGGTTCTAACTCCTCAGTAGTCTGTGTTGTTTTGTTAACACTTAGCCCCAAGTCTCCTCTACTCTGAGCCTATGGATTAAATGCCATAGTTTTATTGCATTCTGAAGAACATAGTATAATACAGTCAGCTTACAAATGTTTAATAAAGACTAATAGTTTCTTGATAACAATCTTCTGTGACATGGAGAATAGAGTCAAGGAACCAGGAATTGATTTCTTTTATTTGAGGCAGTTCAGTCTGGTCCTTCTAGAGATGGCTATATTGGCTTATAAAGCCTGGTTACAGAGTCCTTTCTTTGTAGAATTCAGGAAGAAGAATGGGATGAATACATTATTCCTGCAAAATCTGAGTCTGAAAAATACAAAGTGAGCCGAACATTCAGCTTCCTCATGAACAGGATGACCAGCCCTCGGAACAAATCTAAGGTAATCCAGGGTGTGTGCTTACCTACCGTAAAGTGTAGATGGCTTCAGCTTTCAGCCACCAGTGTAGCATCCACACACATCTTCTTTAGATCACCCCCTTGCCTGTGTGTGCCTTGATTCTTCTCAGATCCTTAGGGATAGGAAAGCATCCCAGGCACAGGTCAGTCATGTTGATGCATGAGTTCTGGGAGAATGCCCACTGACAGCTGTTTCCTTTTTTTGATTCCCTCTCGCTTTTCTATTGTGACTGCTGCTTCTAAAGATGAAGAACAAAGACACCAAAGACAAAGAAAAACTGAATCGACACCAGTTTGTCCCAGGAACATTCTCCGGGGTTCTGCAGTGTTCAGGTTGTGATAAAACACTTCTGGGGAAAGAGTCCCTCCAGTGCTCCTGTAAGTCCTTGAGTCCATGTGTGATGTGTTTGCTATCCTCTAAGCTCCCCAAGGGCGAAGCCATTGCTGAGCGTCTTTACACAAACCTTCTCTTGAGGGCCTCACTGCCATTGAGCTGTTTGCCTTGTAGGGGTCAATACTGGCTGTTTGACACTTTCCGTCTGCAGGTGAGGACTGTCTTAAGTCCAGGCCTGGGAGCCTCACTATCTGCGGGATGTCTCCACTTGGATGTCTCTCAGCTTTTTGAATGTTATATGCCTAAAACCGAGCTCTTGAGCCCATCTCCATGCTTATTGTCATGCCAGTTCTTTCACCACTCCAGACAGATACTCATGACAAGATTTTAGAGGATTGATTGATGACTTTTCTCATACGCACTATAGCCAGCATTTTAGCAACTCTGTTGGCTCATTTTCAGTGTGTATTTTACACCCACCCACTGGTCACCCCAGCCGGCCGGCCGGCACTACTCTTGCTGCGCTAAAGCCACCATTCCTATGAGTACCTTTGTAATTCTGCCGCATATATTGGTTTGTTTGCTATGGCCCTCAGAAACACCATTGACCTGGGCCAGCAGGTCATTCCATAGTGACAGGTTCCTGTCAGGAACCTCCAGGTGATCAGAAAATAAAGAAGATAGAAAAATTTTGGACTCAGGAGGTCCTACATAAGCTATATGTTATACCGGCAAGTTTATTAAGAAGTATGGCATCTTTTTTTAGGTGGGAACTGAAGGCTTTATTAGGTCCAATTTGTAACAAAAGATCTGTTCCTCATTATAGGAGTGCTTCTTTTCACATGTCTGGTTATAAATGTGTAAATTTCTAAATGAAAAATATATAGTTCTTGTTTGAAGTTGACTCACGAGACATGAAATGACTTAATACAGGTTCAACTGTGTACAGTTTTTTAGAAGAAAATGGGACAGAATCAGCAAAACCCATTATACAATGAGAAAAATCAGCAGGGAGCCAATCGAGCAACGCTGAACAAAGGGGATCTCAAGTGTGTCAGAGACAGAGTGCACAAAGCCTTGGGACCACTAACCATAGCCCCTCAAGGGGAAAAATGTTGTGTGCTCAGGATCCAGAAAACTAAAGCTTCCCCACAGTCTTGACTCATCCTTTACTGACCTTGTCAAGCATTCACCTGGGTTTAGATGAGGAACTGAGTTCCTTCTCTATGATTCAGGGTCTCAGGGAAAGTCCTGGACCAGCCTGACCCTCAATACACCACAACCAAAAGTGCCTACAGAAGGAGAGGGTTACTAACATCACACACACACACACACACACACACACACACACACACACACACACACACACACACACACGCCTATAAGCTAGTCTGATGGAAGTAGTTTCTCAGCTGAGGTTTCCTCTTCCCAGATGACTTTAGCTCGAGTCACATTGACAAAGACCTAAGCAGGACACAAGATAAGGCTGTTCTCAAGGCATCTGCCAGAGGAGGGTGATCCTTAATGTCTTACAGTGGCTGCAAAGCTCTACAAGACCTGGTCCATTTCCCTTCTCTCCCCTTGCTCCTTTTGTTCTGGCCACAATGCCATCTTTACTGTTCTTCCAACAAGCCAGCATCCTCTTGTCTTAATGCCTTCCATCTTAGAGGCTGTTCCTTCAGAGTTCCTTGTAGACTGTTGGCTAACACTCCTCAGGCCTGACCACCCTGTGTCTAGCTTGTCATTTCCTCCATCCTTGAATCCTGAACGCTCTCATTTACCTCCATCTATGTCATGGCATATTCTCCATGTCATGCTCCTTATCTGTCCCTTTCATTGTGTTTCTAGAAGGGGGAAGGGAGGCATAGGAAGTTTTCATCGGCCCCTGGGTGCTATCACAAAGCTGACTCTTGACACTCATGCTTGGTTAATGGCTGCTAAGGAAGACTCCTCATGTTCAGTAAGTGCATGTTGATGGAATTGTGGTGGAGGCTGGAAATTGCTGAAAGTACTTCAGACATGCTCAGCTGTTGAATTCATCACCGCTTAAAAAAAAATAAGTGGATGAAGACTTACAGAAGATACATGATTCGAATAGAAACTTAAATGATCTAAAAAATCTCTATCTGCAGAAACTTTGCTATTAATATATCATTTTATGAGCATTTAATATTGTACAAACTAATGAGTTTTATTATGACATTTCACATATGTATGTAATATACCTTCATCATCAATTCCCTCCTGTCATACCCCTCACCCTCTCCTCACTGCTGCCCTTCTTCTACCTCCATGCCATCCTCTACTCTTGTGCATTATCTCTATTATTTTCTTTCCTAATTACTGTTTTTACTTGTATAAAGACATATAAATCTACAGATACAACCTGAATCCACTTGGCATTGCTCTTGTGAGGGTTGAGAACTTGGCAATGGATAGCCACTCAGAGGGCTCATCCTCAGGGAAGCCTAATTCTGTTAGACTTATAGTCTAATAGTCACTTCTAACCCTAACAAGATTGCATCAGATTTTAAAGCTGGGATTTTATTCAATGATAATGCCAAGAGTATTTAGTTATTCTCAGTACACATTTACTTTTTTCTATATTTTCACAACATAAATGAGAATTTATTTTTACACATCTCTGTCTACATTACTGACTACTGCCTTAGATTAAATTCTCTGATCAGTATGTGAGTTAAAGTGTACACTTGCTGTTTCTCTTTATACTACAGTGATTTTTAGAATTAGTTTGAGACTTACAAGATTGGGAGGGGAGTGTTGCTCACATACACTTGGATAAATATTATATTTTGACATTGGGTAGTACACTAGAACAGTTTCTGCTGGGTTAGGTGGATAATCATCTTCTATGTATAAGGGTTAATTGCTCTAATCTTACAGACAAATATAATGTGGAACAGGACATTGTAGAGTACTCAAAATCTTAATGTCATTTTCTCTGTGAGATTCTAAGACACTAACAGTTGATGAGCATTACAGTTCTGTAATATTCTCATGTATGCCTGGGCTTAGTTGCTTGTACTTTGATACAGCATTATCTGAAACACACAAACCCTCACATGAATTCATTACAGATGAACCTTAATATTGTACTTCAATATCCTCTCCTGCCTTTTGTACTGAGTTCTGCTTATCTAAATCAATGTTCCTCTTGCTTTTCCTTTCTTTGTGTGCCCCTTAACTGTTTCTGTGGTTTTCATTTTGGAGGTATATGTCTTTAATTTAGCTAGAGAGAATCTGTAATGTAACAGAAAGCTCTTGTTTTTATAACAGAGGGTTTTTCTTATTTACATTGACTTTTACTGCTGCCAGCTATCTTTAGTTTCTGGCTGTTTTTCTTGCTGTCTGGCTCAGTGCTTTAGACCATGTGTTGCTTACTTTTTATCATCTCCTGCAATTTGGCCAGATAAGGGCTTTTAATATCTACTAATGATAGTGTTATGGCTGTGTAAGGGTCATAATTTGATACAGTTTTATCTTCCATATGTGAGCCTCTTTCCCCCTCTGTTAGTATACCCAATTGTTGTATTAGTATATCCAAATGTTGTGTAAGAGAATTATCACATTCTCTTTCAGATTGTAGGTTGAACATTTCAGGAATGACTTTGATGCTTCAAGAGCAATTTAATGTTTCCCTTAAGTTTTGTGTGTGCTCACACTATTGTAGTGCTAACCCGCCTTCCTCCCTCTCTGCCTCCCTTCCCTGCTTCTTTCTGTCCTTCTTTTGTCTCGCTGAGCTCGGGTCTCTTGTAGCCCAGGTTATCCTCAAGCTTACTCTGGACTCCCACTCTTCCTGCTCTTGTCTCTCACATCCTGAGATTACAGATGTACACCACCAAGCCCAGCTTTCTTTTTTTTAGCCTGGGTTACTGCTTATAGGCTGGAGATATGCCTCAGTGGCTAAAAGTGACTGCTGCTCTTGCAGAGGACCTGGGCTTGGTTTCCAGAACCCATGCTGGGCACCTGTACCTCCAGCTTCAGGGGATTTGATGCCCCTGGCCTCTGTAAGCACCTTCGCTCAACCGAGCATTCCCACGTATGGACACATAGACATAATTACAAATAAAAAGAAGTCTTCAAAAATTAAAAGGAAATTCTTTTGTCAATCCATTCTTTACTTCTGATTCTTCTCTCAGGCTAGAATGGGGTGGTTTACTGAAACTAAGTACTTGGTTTATTTCATACTCAAAATATAATTCACATGGCTAAATAAAACCTTAGCCCAAAATTTTTCCCTTCAAACTTTTGTCTATAAGATGCCATACAGTCAAGCATACTGCTACTGTAGGAGAATCTGGGGGTCTGTGTGACTTGAGTGCTTTTCTGCTTCTCTCTACCTATAAGCCAAAGTACTTTTAACTTTCTCATCACATGGATATTGTCGGAATGTGTCTACAGTGTGTATCGTTTCATTATTTTGGTAGGAAATAGCAAGACTTTTCAGTTTGCTCTTGAGCTTGCTGCTTTAGCCTTAATGGCATTTTTTTTTTTTTATGGTAGCCTGTGCTATTACTGCTCTGGTTTCATTTTTTTCTGGCTTCTTTCTTGTCGCACGCCACCTCGTCCCGCAAGGAGCACGCAACACTGGATCCTTCTCTTTGCAGTTTATTCGGGCCTTTAATTATCTTCTTATCTCTCACTCACTCACTCTCACTCTCAGACGTATGATGAACGACTCACTGTCTCACGCACTCTCTCACCAATGACGAACGACCCCGGGGGGAAGTCCGCTCATGGCTAAATACCCTCTGGGCTTCCAATCCCGGTAAGCCACGTAGACATTGCCCATAGGTCCCGAGGCGCCGGAAGCAAGCCACCATCCTCGCCTACAGCCAGTAAGGAGTTGTTTACTCCCGAGAGCACTCACCATCGAGAAAGGTGGAAGGCAGAAACCAGTGCCATCTTTAGGGTGTGGTACAACGCAGCTCCCTACACTTTTTTGCCTTTGTCCATTTTATATCCACAACCTTCTTCTTCACATCCTGGGATCTTTCAAGTTTTATTTCACGGGGTGCTTTGATACCTAGATCACATGGGTCTGCTGCTGTCCAGTTGGAAATCTGCTCTTGACCTTCCTGGCAGTCTCTGACTCACAAAGCTACCCACTCCTCTCCTCTCATTCTGTTGACCCACTCACATGCAGACCTGAGGCCCAGTGGCTGGCTCTTCCTATCAGTCCCAAGAGGGAACTGGGGGTCTCAGAGCTTCCACTTTCCCTTCCTTCTGCTTGGTTGGGAATAAGAGGAAACAAAATGATTTTCAATGTTTGTCTGGAGAGCCAGTATATAGAATCGCCTGTTCTGCCCATTGGCATTAGCTAACCGACTGAAATGCCTCATTAGGACCACTGAAGGACACTTAAGGCTCAGCCTCCTGCCTGGCTCACAATGGGCTGCTGGGTCTTCTGCGGTGTGACTTCAATGAGCTGGAATGGGGTTTTTATGGGCCAACTCTCAAAGGCCTTTCAGTTAAAGAACATGGGCTTCTCCTGGGAGATGCCCTGTAGAGGTGGGTGATGAGAAGGTGACAAAGAGTGGCAAGTAGAATAGAAAAGAAATACAACAGCCCCCAGAATACTGCCCCATGGGCACCTGTGTACATGAAGACAACCTTGCTTCTGTCCCTATGGGGAGAAGCTTGTCTTACCTTTCTTTAGGGAGATGAAGCTATATGATCAAGGGCAAACTGTTTTCATCTAATTTGTCTGCTTTCAATTTCTTTCCTTTTTAAAGATTTATTTTTTTCTAAATTATGTATTTGTATATGTGTATATGTGGGATGTGCTTGCGGATGCAGTTGCATGCAAAAGCTAGAAGAGTGTGTTGGATCCTCTGGGGCTAGAGTTACAGGAGGTTGTGAGCCACTGGATGTGGGTTTTGGGAACTGAGTTCTAGTCCTTAGCAAGAATGGTATGTGCTGTTAACTTTGAAGCAGTCTATTTACGAGTTTCTTCCTATTGAAGGTGACAGTAATATTTTTGTTTGTCGGCATTATGGTGAGTGTATTCTTTCCCATCACTCCTAGACAGTTTGCCTGCTGAGGTTGAAAGTTGCTGTCAGTCAAGCCTCAGAAATCCCTGAAGATATAGTGCATACAATGGAAAGTGAGCTGTCAGGGAGACCCAGAGGTGTCTAGTGCACAGCTGCAGGCTTCCTAATTTACAAACGATAGAGAATATCTCCAAGGAACATAAGTTTTTATGTGTACTTATGCTTTTGTGGAGCTATGCATCATTTAAATAATTGACTTCTTAAATATGTGTACTTTTGTGTCATTTTTATAACTAATGAAAGGGTGATGGGATCTTTAAATTCACTTAAGTCATATGGAAATGTTTGTGTCTTTTATTTCAGACTGTAAGGCAAACACACACAAGGGTTGCAAAGATGCTATACCTCCATGTGCCAAGGTGAGTTCCCTGTCACTGCAGAATAAGTGTGCTCCATTGCCTAGCTTGCTTGGGTCATATGCTGCTGGGCACTGAACTCTTGTGGCTGGTGACTTACCATTGAGGTAGTCACATACTTAGAGTCTATGACTTTATTTAGCTGTTCATGTTTAACAATAGAAAGAAGATCTGCTTGTGTTATGTGAGGTAGGCAGGCTAGGCTTTCTGTCTAGAGCAATATTCTCAAACAGCCATCTTCAGAATGACCCAGAAGACTGCAAAAACCTAACTTCTAGATCCCCTCCAAGATTTTCAGAATCTGTAAGTCTAAGTGGGTCCTGGGGATGTGTATTTCTAACACATTCACAGGGAGCACCACTGTGTTTGAGAGCCAACCTGGAGGCATGGAGCTAGGATGTACATTTGACAGGGTTATAAAAGTGAGGATTCCAGTCCCTTATTGCTACTTTAAGGTCATATCTGAGATGTGTGTGAGTTTGAGCAGGATGTTCCTACATGGGAGGGGTGGGGTGGCTGTCACAGAGCTCAGTGTTAACTGCTACACTTGAGAGTTGTATAAGGTGGTACCCCCGAGTTTGGGGTGGTCAACCCCAGCAGGAGAAATGTGGAGAGATAGAAAGACAGGAAGAAACACGGTAGCAGGGTCTCCTTCTCCAGAACTGGCTGCATGAGCTGTCCATGTCTGTTGTCCTGAAGATCCTAAGCACTGAGCATCCATGACACTCGTTCCCAGTTCTCCCTTATATATCTCATTGTCCCCACACTCTACGTTTGTTGCATTTACTGTTTTTTTTTTGCTTTAAATTCCTTTTTGAAATAAACAAAATAATGAATATGAAGTGGATAAGAATCTTACACTGTGTAATCATGTTACATTCTTGTAGCCCAGTGATGCTTTGATCTTATTTTATGTGTATCTAATATTTTTTTTACTAGAAATTTCAAGAGAAATACAACAAGAACAAACCACAAACCATCCTTGGAAGTAAGTGATGTGGGAAAAAGACATGAACTTTTAAAATGTAATGCGTCCCATACTTTTTCCATTGAAAAACTACTTCCTGCTTTTGTTTTCTCGCTAGCCCAATTATTTCTTCTCCATGACATATGCACAGCACAGCTTTTAGCTATGTAAAGAAGTCAAAAAGGATATAAACCTCTAGGTCAGCCTAGGAGGTTCTGCATTGTATAGGCCATGACCTATGTATCACAGGGACTACATGGAAATCATGTTACCTGATGGTCTCAATTCTAATATTGTTTATTGGAATAAAGCCTATTGATTTAATAACTTCTGGAGTAACAGAAACATTGTATTACACATACATGATTTTATGTTTTCCTAATACCAGTATATACTCACCTGGAGAAATACATGCTGAAATCTCCCTAAGAGTCACAAAGTTGAGTAGAAAAGAAGCTTTTAAGTTTTGAATTTGTCCTCACTGATCCCTGAGGTCCAGGGTTATGGAGACCCCATGCTTGGATTAGTTGCATTTGAGGCTGTAATCTTTTAGCACCTTTAGTGTGATGCTGAAATATAAAGCATGATGAAATTTTATTTTTACCTTTCTAAACTTGATGACTCTGTTATTATTTTAATTATACACTTCTGATATCTAAATAGTTTTTCTTAAACAGTAACCTTGGACATTTCCTTGTGTTATAAGCGAGGAGCCTCAGTTTGAAAACACATTTGCTTTATCGGGAGAGACCTTGCAGCTTCTCCTACCTGAAGTTTCTTTGCATGACAAGTGGCAGGAACCTTAAGTGCCTGGTCACTTGTCAGTGCTTTAGCCAAGTGTGACTGGCATCTTGAAAGCCACTGTGGTGGGTATAATTAAATGTGCTAAGCCATGCTGACATGCTTTTGGGTGTGATGTTATGCAAGTTAGTCTGAGCTCGCTTGTCACTGGCTATGGCCTCAAAATCTCTTGAAATCAATTCTGAGAAGCTTCTCATTTTCATAAGGTTAAATGAGTTACTAACAAGAAGCTTAAAAATTTAGAAATGTAAATGCCTACTCCTTCTCTTTATGTGGAGTTCTTGAGACCGAATCAGAGATGTACACATTGCCTTGTTACACCCTGGGATCCATGTAAACATTTCTCTCTTTTACTCCAGAGTGTGGAATCAATAGCTATAATCCAAAGGGCCTGAAATAGTAACTCAGAGTTGTTTATAGTTCAAACCAAATGTAAATGTGTCCAGGCCTACTTAATTTCAGTATATGAGAGAAAACAGCCTGAGTAAGCTTTGGACTTCATTTGCCCAGGAGTCTTGCTCCATAAGGAGTGGATTCTCCAGCCTCCAGCACCATTCCTTCCTATTGAGCTGCTCTCTGGGTGCATGTGCTTGTTTACACACACCACATGCATTTTGCCAACAGAGCTAATGACGCCTTGCATCTATTTAAAGCTGGCTTCGAGGAATACAAGCAGTGGTTTATGGGAAAGCCAGCCAGTGCTTCCCCATTCCATTCACCTGTTGACTTGAGTCACCCCAGACATCCACAGTCTCCCAGGGCAGGTGTGGAAGTAGGCTTGCAGCATGGCTGTTGGAAGGGTGAGAAAAGGAAGAGACACCTGATAAGTGCCGGCAAATATCTGAGACTCTTAAAGGCTGGGCCACACCACTTTAGAAGTGGCCACATGAGGGTGTACCTGTCTGGATTGTCTGTGACTTTCTGAGCTTGTCAAGGCTGCCCTTGCACATGGATTGTGTCCTGTGATTCCAGGCTCCTCAGTTAGAGACGTCCCACAGCCAGGGCTCCCCTTACAGCCTTCCTCCTCCATGCCCATTGGACCAACAGCTGGAAGGAAGGAAGCTGCAGCGCAGGTGCATCCTCTCTCCAGGAGTGTCCCAGGAACCACCCTGGAAAGGTGAGGCTCAGTCCTCTTCTTGGCTTTCATGGCCCAGGGTGATTGCTGGGGCTAAGTCCCGTTTCCTTTTCTCTCCCAGCTTCAGGAGGTCAGTGACATCCTTGGAGTCAGAGGGTGACAGTAACAGCTGGCGAAGCAGATCTCATTCCGATGAGCTGTATCAGCCTATGGGCTCTTCTCCCTCCGCAGAGTCATTCATGATGGAAGGTAAGAAGATGTGTTGAGATGATGCCCCTGTCTCTGGGAGCATTTACTAGGATGGAAGTGTATTATTGTGTTTATGTGTTTGTGGTATTCACATATGTATATATATATATATATGCATGTTCACATGTGTATGGGTACATATGTATGGATAAGAGAGCATGATGTGGAGGCCTGACCCTAATGTTGGGAGTCTTTTTCAATTACTCTCCACTTTATTTGTGAAGGCAACATCTCTTGAACCCAGAGCCTACTAATTCTGGTTAGTACAGCTAGGCAGTTTACCCTGGGGATTTCAGGAGGCCAGTCTCTGGCTGGCTGGGTTTGCATGGGCTCTGAAGATCCAAACTCATGTCTTTACACTTGCATAACAGACACTTTATCTATTGAGCTGTCTCCTCCACTCTCCACTGGTTTTTAGAAGTATTATGGTATGTATTTACTCAAAGTAAAAATCTACTTTTCTTAAGAGTCTCACAAATACCTGAGTGTAGAAAAGTGACTTGTTGGGATGGGGAGGGACGGAGGGAGAGAGGGTACAGTACTCAGGTTATACTTTAATGTACGAAATGTCAAAGAGCGAACTCAATACAAGTGGGTTTTTTTTAAATGACAGCTTAATGTTGAGGGACACATGTAGTCAGGAGTGACTGAGGACTTAAGAAGCAGTTTTTACATGGACAGATTCCTAAGAGATGGATATAATTTTTGGAAATGAAATACACAGTACAGTTATCATGGAAGTTATTGAGAGAATAGAGTTGAATCCTCCACTCAAATGCATGTCTAATTAAGACTATTTTTGCCTGGGCCACTGAACTATATGCCCCACCTGTTACCTGCTACTCCAGGGAACTAAAGCATTGTGGAGTGTATTTTGTAGGATGTAGTTTAACCTGGGAGGTTGTTCTTTGTTTCCAGGTTGCCTCTATAAATGAAGGCCACCAAAGGACGGAGAGAACTGAGGGGGGAAGTGTCTGTTGTCTCTCGTCTCTCTGAGGAGTATTGTTTAGAGCAGATAGGCTTTAGTTTTCCTGAAAGTGTGTGTGTGTGTGTGTGTGTGTGTGTGTGTGTGTGCGCGCATATCCACACACAAAAGAGTGTGCCCACACATCTTTTCCTGAAAGGTATTTGTGTACATGTGTTTAGCTCTACCAGAAAAGTTTGTACTTGTGGGACTTAAGCCTTGCACTTTGTTTTGCGTTTTTGCCAAGTAGGGGGTGAACCAAGTGGACAGTTCAAATTCAGATTTGAGTAAACTGTATAAAATAATCCAGGCAATAAGAGACCAGTGAGGTCAAGGCTGGACATGGACTGTGAAGGTTCCCAAGTCAAAGTCCAATAGCGTGAGCCCAAACAAACCAAGCCGCCTGCAGTTTTCTCACAGCCCTGTGCTGTTGCTGTTGGATGTTGCCCCTCCCTTTCCTGGCTGTTACTTTGAACTGTTTCATCTCTGGCTCTCAGGTGCCTCCCATCTGCATTGTACCGTTCGCATGGGTGCTTCTCTGTGTTCCTAGCAGATGTGAGCCCGAGAGCCTGGTCCTTGAAGATCTCTTGCTGATTGGCACATTATACGATGTGCTTCTGGCTTCTCTTTTCCAGATGTTGTGGATTCTTCTCTGTGGAGTGACCTCAGCAGTGATGCCCAGGAGTTTGAAGCAGAGTCTTGGAGTCTCGTGGTGGATCCTTCCTTTTGCAGTAGGCAGGAGAAGGATGTCATCAAAAGACAGGATGTCATTTTTGGTAAGCATTTCAAATATGCTCCTGGGACAGAAGCACCAGGGCCTGGTTTTGCCATTTTCCAGCTACCTGATCTCAGACAAACTATGCAGCTCACTTGGACCTCTGTTTGTTCACCTGTAGAACAGGGATAATAATATTCAAGTATTAAATATTGTCCCAAGGCTTAAATACAACCTTGCGTATATGAATATTGAGGAAATTCAATTTCCTCTACCCTTAGCATATCTCCTTGAGTGTGGCTTCTGGATATTTCCCTACTTCTTCATGTGAACTTTCACATACTTGCTGCAGATATCACAGCTCTGCATATAACCTGCAGTTGACTGTCCATGCCAAGGTACCACTGCTCATTAAAAACTATGCAGGAGCCTGAGGCTGGGTTAGAATAGACGTTGTGTGCTGTGGTCCTTAGGGTCCAGTTCAATGACAGTGAGATTTCACCATGGCACACTTCTGGGAATGAAAGCAATATGAGGTAGAAAGAGGTAATTAGGAAAATCCAGAGTGTGAAGAACATACTAAAAAGTAGTTTCAACAAGACACCTCACTTTGTAGCTGAGGCAGGGTCTTTACCACCCTTGACTTGAATTTTCCTGTCCTCTGCTAGGGGTTGCCCTGTTCATCTTCAGTGGGGGTGGGAGTAGTGGGTGGGAGCTGTGGGTGCAGTTTTATCAAAATCAAGGAACGAGGGGTATGTTTCAGAACCTTCCAGAGGCCATGGGAGTCACATCACAGGAAGCTAACAGGATGATGCTAGTCTTTTTAATGGTTGTTTCTCAAGCATCTAATATTATGTGTGCTGCCATGTCTCTTCAGTCTCAGGTCACCCTCACACACTACTAAGCACAATTTCATCATACAGGTGCATTACCACAGGTCATGTGGCTTTTGGTGTCAGAAAGGTTTGACCCACAGGGAAAAATCTTTCCCCAATGCTCCTTGTTGCTTTCCTTTTAAGAATGAAGAAAGTTGACATGGTGGCTTCCTGTCAGGAACCCCAGCATTGGGCAAGATTGAGCCTCTGAGACCAGCCAGAGCTACCTAGGACCTAGCAAGATTCTGTCCAAAACCTCAAACCAATGAGAATAAAACAAGAGGTAGATAGTAGCTCAGTAGCAGAGTGCTTTCCTAGCATGTCCTGAATGTTATGCTCTCTATCACTCTCCAACCACCACCCCACACATAGAGGAGGAGAAGGGTTACCCCCACACACACAACACATATAAAAGTTTAGTCAAAATGAGTAAATTAATTAAAAGATTAAACAAAATAATAGAGATAAGTCAAAGGGGCACTAACAATATGAAAGGAAATATGAAGCAGGTCTGCCTACAATGGAGTAGAAATGCCATATTTAGATCTAATTCCTCTTCATGGCCATGCTTTAGATTCTGTCCCCAAACATGGTGGCAGTTTGGAGACTTGCATGTTGGAGGTTATTGTTTTCTCTCATAGGGGATTTGAAAAGTTGAGATGTAATCCACATGTCATAAAATAACAGCCCATATATAGTCAGGTGGTTTTTACTATAGTCCCCAAAGTTGTATAGACATCAAGCATTCTAATTCCAGAATATTTGCATCATCAGAAAGAAGCCTTGTACCCATTCGAACTCACTTCCCATTTCTCTTTTTTCCTCTGGGTTTGGGCAACTGCTGATCTATTCTCTGTGCTTTGCATCTCTGTGTGTATGTGTACCATTACTTTACATGACATTTGCAAGGCTCATCACATGTACTTCATTCCCTTTTTAAAGTTAACTGATGTCCCATTTTTTTTTTATCTGATCATTAGTGGATGGACATTTTGTGGAGGTTTTTTTCTTTGAAGATCATACAGTATCTTCATTTTAAACCTTTGGTGGTTGTAGGCTGTTGACTCAGGCGGCTGCAGCATCCTTGCCAGTGTAGGTGGGTTCTAATCACTTTCCACCTTCACCATCACCAACATGTATTGTCCTCTTTTCTTCTTACAATTAGCCCAGTGTGAGTGACTTGCTGTGTTATTTGGGTTTGATTCGCACAGCCCCACTAGGATATTGAACTTGGTTGGGAGATGCTGAGGATGGAGTGAGGGCTGTGATAAACATGGAGGAGAAGTAGAGAAGGGGACCCCACAAAGAATCTCTCACAAAGCTTTTAGCCCTAGAGACAAGCCTTCTTTCTACCATTAAATTTTATTCCAAACCCAATTGAACATCTTGTTGGCTACTTAGTGGCCATTTGTTTGTTTTTGAAGTTATACCTATTAAGTTCCTTTGTCCATTTTTTAATTCTTGAAAACATTTAGTTATAAAACTTTTTAATACATGCACATGATATTGTATATATACATATATATGATATATAATCTGAATTTAATCATTTATATATATAATTATTTTCCTCTGGAGAAATGGAATTTGGGGAAATGATCTGGAGACAGAAAGAATCTGCTACTGTAAAGCCTTGGGGAACTTTATTACATTTAATTTATTTTACCAGGTTATTTCATATCACCTATTTAATTATGCATGTACTCAGCACAGAAAAAAACAAAGAAAGAAAAACTTTTCTCTAACAAGCTGTTATATTTGATAGAGCATTGGCATGGGAGTTGAAGCTGCTGGAAACATTTGACACTTAGCTGCTGTCCTTGGCTTTCAGCTGTGGGTTCTCTTCTAAGGTCTAGATGATTAATATTTGGAGTGTGAAAAATGTTTAATTATCACTGACTTTTATTTTGGGAAAAATGGTCCTATTAGTCTTGAACATTCCCTAATTCTTATTAGTGTAATCTAGAATTGAGTTGCTAGAGACACATGTGAGGCTTTTTGTCTATTTTGGTTGTTTGCGGCAGATAAAAATTTAATTAAATTATCTTTATTTTAACTGGTATTGTGTACATTTCTGTAACTCAATATAGCATGATCAAAAACTGAATTTGAAGGAAGTCACTAGTGTTAACCAGGGAGACCAATAAAGGATTATGAAATGATACAAAGAAGACTAGATACAATTTAGTATTTCTATCTGTCTGGCCTGTAAAAGGTGAATTGGTAGGGTATAGGCAAATAAGAGCTGTAATTCCAAACACTTTTCTTTGAAGTATCTGTGCTTGAATGTTCATAGTAATGTAGGAAAGGCTGCATGCCCAACAGGCATCTTACAAAACTCATGTGTGTGCTCACATTTCAGAGCTAATGCAGACCGAGGTCCACCACATCCAGACACTGCTCATTATGTCTGAGGTCTTCAGGAAGGGCATGAAGGAGGAGCTGCAGCTGGACCCCAGCACGGTGGACAAGATCTTCCCCTGCTTAGACGAGTTGCTGGAAACTCACAGGCATTTCTTCTTCAGCATGAAAGAACGAAGGCAGGAATCCTGCATTGGTAATGACAGGAATTTTGTGATCAACCAAATTGGAGATATTCTGGTACAGCAGGTAAGAAGGGTATCAGAGCTGGTTGAGACCCTAACTGTTTGCAGACCTCCCCCTTAATTATTTATTTTATATGTGTGAGTGTTTGCACACCTGTCTGTGCACTTTGTGCAGGCCAGGTGCCCACAGAAGTCAGAAGACGATATTGAGTTCCTGGCAGTGGAGTTACATATGGCTACCATGTGAGCTACCACGTGGGTGATAGGAAAGGAGCTCAGGTCCCCTGCAAGAGCAAGTACTCTTAATCACTAAGCCTTCCATCCAGCTTCAGTTTGAAGACTATTGGTTGAAAATCCTTGGAGAAATAAAATTTATTTCATTATCATTATTGCTAGGGAGGGGCCATGGGCTTTCTTTTATTGGATATTGGTTGATCCTGAGTATGTAGCAGATATCAGATAGCTTCTCTACCAGATAGCACAGTCATAACTGAATTCCATGGACTTTTTTTTTTTAAAAAAATACCAGATCTCATTTTAGACAGTTATGAGCCATCATGCGGTTTCTGAGAATTGAACTCAGGACCTCTGGAAAAACCATCAGTGCTTTTAACCTCTAAACCATGTCTCCAGTCCTCCATGGACTTTTTTCTGTGACAGGGAGCTTCTTAGAGCATAGATCTTCCACTGTGATATTATGAGGCATGGCTTCAAGTCAAATGATGGCTCAGGAAGAGGGATATAAATCCTTTATAGTTAGCCTAGAAGACAAGATAAATAAATCTCCCTTCAAGTATTTGGGATTTTTGGAACATCACTGAGAATGGGCTGTGCAGTAAACAACATGCACCTGCATTTGACAATGGCATTGGCTCCAGATCTCTCTGAAGGAGATCTTGTAGGAAGTGTGCTCACTCAGAGTGAGGTAACATTTTAATACGGAAAAAACAGAGTTCCCTGTGCGTCTCATGTAACTTCCATAGTATTGTGAGGTAGGTGCTGTTTTCCCATTCTATAGATAAGATGGAAACCCCAGGGGTAGTGACTTTCTCCAGCCCTCACACACCTCACAGGTGAGTTACCTGGAACAGAGGTCAAAATCTCCTCTATCATCAAAATGGGCTAAGAATTTTAGCAAGCTGCAGGAAAGCCTTTATTATCATGAGATTGTGAGGGGGTGTGTGTGTTCTTTTCATTTGTTTATTACCATAGCCTAACACTTATAGGGGATCCTTGGACTTAAACTATTTACGGAATGATCGACTCACTTCAAAGAAGGAAGGAAGGGAGGGAGGAAGGAAGGAAGGAAGGGAGGGAGGGAGATGGATCAGGAGTTCAGTGGGCTGTCAAGTTTGGGGTTGGGGAATGCCTGTGGCACTTGGGGAAGTGCCTGGAATCCTCCTCCATGGCTTTAGTGTGGCTTTTTCTAGATAGTGCCACCTCCTCTAAGGAATTCAGTATTTCAGCTCTCATTCTATTTCAGGTAGCCATGGAGATAAGCTGTTGGTCTGTATGTGCAAGATGGAGGAATTGGATTCCCTGATGGTTTAGATGTAATTAAATATAGCATTCACATGTACATGTGAGGACTCATACGCTGGTACATACTCCTACATGTCTAACAATGGGAAAGTTTGTATTAGTAAAAACTTTCCTTTTAACCAAAGTGGGATGGATCTGCTTTGCAGCTTACAGCCTGAGACCTATTCTGTCTCCGTGATCCACCTGATACAGGGAGACAGAAAGGACTGTTTGCCTCAGTTTAAATAAAAATGCCAGAAAGCAGAGAACATTGAAAACTGAAATAGGAGGTTTATAATTCTGTCACTTGAAATTACCTGAATTTCTCTTTCATTAATATAAATAATCATTAACTCTAATCTTTTTTTTATTCTTTTTTTTATTTTTTTTCCTTCTTTATTTTGTATTTATCAAAAAAAAAAAAAACACAGTAAAAAGAATTTAAAACGTGGAAGAGTTAACAATAACTATACAGAGGATAAGAATGATAAGCATGGCTTATCAAGGGAAGAAATACAAATAAGATTGCTACACCTATATTTTCTTTGTGTTCATCTTTCCCTCTGAATTTTTTTTTCCATCCCTGTATATCCTTATTCAAGGTCTCTTCCCCCTCCCAACACATCTGGTCATTTTTTCCTCTGCAA